>JAVQKG010343852.1:0-11312 GCA_036025885.1 Hypseleotris bucephala | reverse complement strand
ATCACGATATATCGGTATTTCGATATTTTGTCTCACCCCTAACAGTAAATAAATATATTTTGAACAAACAGTTTGCAAACAGCCAAAATACTAGAACTACAAATCATGACAGCATGTCTCCCCTAAAGTCCTGTATTAAACTTCAGTGTGGCCATTGCTTCTATAACAGCCATTTCTTGGAGCACAGAGTAGTAACTTTATTGTGTAGTGCCAAAACTAAGCTGGAGTGACCTAGGCAAAAAGAAGACACCTCCAGTGGGACTGACAGAGAAGAACAGAGGAAACATTTGAGTCTTTCTTACTTGAAACCATGTCTTGACTGTTTCACTCCCGGGCGGCGCACATGAGCGTATTATGTATAATTTAGTGTCGTGTGCGGTAGATAAAGCCCCTAATAAAGGCTGCACTCTCTAAGCTCTTCACAGCACATTACGTTTTATTCATCAAATTAGTTTTAGTTGGTTTGGTATCCCACGAGCCGGCTTTAAAAGGTTTGGATAAAAAGGACGACATTAATTTTTGCCACTAATCAGTTTGGTGACAGCTCCAAGTGACAGCTTTTGCACTCCTTACCCCCGAAATAAACTCGCTCACAACGGAGGATGTGGTATGATATTATTTGTCCTGGTTTGCACTGATTCTCAATATGCGTTCGCCGCTTCTATGGGCTGAAGTGTGGTGCTATGAAAAACTAAATATCCACATTACACATATACACATTACAAAACTAGCCAAGATTTTTGAGTAGAAATAATGATTAAGTCATAGGTCATCAGAAAGCAAAAATGTTTTCTGTGTCCTATGACTGGCCTTTCTTAAAGATTTTTTTTTGGCCATTTTCGTCTTTATTTGATAGGGCAGTAGATTGACAGGAAATCAGGTAGAAGAGTGGGGAGTGACATTTGGCAAACTGTTGTGAGCCGGATTCAAACTCACGACGCCGGGACGAGCACTGCAGGCTCTGTATATAGGCTGCACACTCTACCGACTGAGCTAAACAGCGGCCCTTGACTGGCCTTTCTTGAATATTTTATAATAATCTGATCATTACCTTTTTAAGTTGTCTTAGATTAGACTAGAGCAGGGATGTCCAAACTATGGCCCCGCTGCCAAAAGCGTGGCCCCAGGTCCACCTCTCAATTGGCCTAAATTGTTTTGTTTAGGGCAGGGAACCTCAGGGTACCTCGCGATTTGATACCGCAATTAAATATTTTTTTGAATAATTAGAACAGTGAATACTTCAAATGTATCTCACAAACAATTTGACTTTCTCAAAATAAGAAACTATATTAAGTACAGCCAGGTTTTAATGTTGTGAAATATACACATTATTAATTCCAATATACCGATACCGCAGCTTGCCGTATTGATACAGTATCACCAAAAAATGTACGATATATCGGTATTTCAATATTTTGTCCCACCCCTAGTCTTGTTAATGTATGTACTCTATATAATTCAACTAAAAAGGCAGTCAATGTGTAACAAGATGTTTTTCCACTTTATTATGTGGTTGTAATATAGAGCGACAAAAAACTGCTGAACATTTGAGGCTAGAAAACAGATCTAACCAAAGTGAAACTGGTCTCAGCAAGTTGTTTTACTAGGTAATAATTTTTGACAATGTGGCCCTAAGTGCAAGAAGTTTGGACATCCCTGAACTTGAGTAACCAGAAAAATAAATTCCTTTCCTTTCTTACTTGCTTTGTTTTGCTCACCAGCTTCAATGTTGAGCTCCTTGGAGGTGTTAGGTGTCTAAGGTTTGTTGCTCTAGAGGACTAACACTTTACAATCTTGTGTCAACAATGCAACCACGGCAATCCATTCTCTCCATAAGTATCAGGTCAGACATGCATAGTTACCAAGCTAGCTAGCAGCAGTGTGATTTAGCTTTGTTGTTCACACCAAGTTACACAAGCACATAATATATCTTTCCAAGAACAATTTAACTGGACTAAAACTAGACTACATTAATACTAAAAAAGGGTTCAAAATCATGCTCAATCAGTATCAGAGTGGGAAGTGGAAAGTGGGAGTAATTCGTGATAATGAGCTGCCTTGGCGGGGGTCTGTGCTTTCCGAGAGTTTTCTAGTTGTGAAGTGATTTAGCCTTAACTAATTCATTGCTCCTAATTAGCCACTATATTTACAACAGAATGTGGTGATTATTTGTAATTTGCTGAGAAGAGTAGTTTATTGTTTAAATTGCCATCACACAAATGATTATATTATATTATTATTTTACTGAAATGACTAAAAACACATTAGCTAAAGCAGAAACCCAGAGTTTGTGCCCAAATTGCCCTAGCGGTGAGAGCATTTTACGTCTCTAGCTCCCTCCCCTCACTTCCACAACGTACCTCTGAAATCACGCCTCTTTCGTTTATTTTTTAGAGGAGTCACTTACTAATTTTTTTGTTTATATCATGTGAAATAGCTGTGCTAACGCTAGCCAAAATGCTACATTGATAAGGCTACATTTTCTGCTAATACAAATCTCCCCACTGCATTATTCACACGTTATACTGAATTCAGACTCTTACCTTTCTTTCTTTGGCTTTAAATAATCCTTTCCTAACACAAAGATCCCTCCAACTTTAAAAAACAGGTCCTAGACAAACTCCACGTTACCACGTCTCGTTTGATTGACAGCTCTGTCAGCCAGGGATGAGGTTTATGAAACTGCTTTGCTAACTCAAACGCTATGGCCACCACTGGTCTATGGGACAGGGGCGAGACTTTAACAAAATAATAAATATGACAGATCACCTACTTTAGATCATAGAACAGGTTCAGACTATAATTTTTATTCATTAAGAAAATATAATACATAATTTCTAGGATTAGGAATAATCCAGACTCCAGCTTTAAGGATTTAAGGATCATCAACACATGAAAAATAGCATTATTATGATTCACTGTACCGAACTTTAGATATCATTTAGCATTAAGCCTTTAAGTTTGCAGTGCTGGGGGGTACGTACTGACTGTGAAAGCGTCTTACTTGAGCACAGAGCGCAGGGGGAAGGTGAAGTTGCCGTGGGAGATGCGGTCCACAAAGTTGAGTGGGATCCTCTGAAGCTGCTCAGTGTTGAACATCAGGAAGTCATATTTAAACACCATCAGAGAGTGGTCTGTGATGATGACCAGGCGCTCCTTCTCATTGTTCCAGTGGTCAACTCTAAAAACACACAAAAATACTTGGTTTAATTGAAAATGTGACTTTTCAGAGGTTTTAATCATGTTCTAAAGTTGTTTCTACCACAAATACATCCCTAGTTGTTGTGTTGTTTTTAAGATATTGTTTTGGCCTTTTAGACTTTATCTGATAGAACAGTAGATTGACAGGAAATCAGGGAGAGGAGTGGGGTGTGACATTCGGCAAATTGTCGTGAGCTGGATTCGAACTCACGACGCTGGGGCAAGCTCTGTTGGCTTGTATATGGGCCGCACACTCTACCTACTGAGCTAAACTGCGGCCCATCGTTGTGTTTTGTTTCATTCAGGCATGTTTGAGTAATTACTTAAGTTGAGCAATAGTCCTCTACCAGAGCTGACAACAGATTGACCCTACAAGTGATAAATTGGGGCAAAACCACAAGTACTCCTGCCTGCTCCTGCAATGTCAACAAACACACCTAGCATTGTTGCCATCACCATTTAACAACATATCTGATTGGAGAAGTTGTGTGTTTACCAGAAGTAAAAAGTGGTTGGAGTTTTTTTGATAAACTCCCAAAAACTGGCACAAATGGTTTGTTCCTGTCTAATCACACCATTTCTCATTGAGTCCATGTTTCTTACGGTGTCTAAAACAAGCAAGCAATTCAGCGACAATAACACAAAATCGGCTTCAATGTGTTACCAAACAATGTACTAATTGTGCCGCTCCAAAGCCTGGATACACCATGAATACATGGAAGAACATTTGCTGAAAACCTGTGCCAAATGAATAAAAGAAGAAAAAATGTGGCCATGTGATTTGCTGTGATGACAAAAGTAAACAGGGGAAAAAACACTAAAAGTTTATTACAATGCTTCTCAATTATGTACTGTAAAAGCTTTCTTCCCAAAACAGCCTATGGCAAAAATCTACAATATGCATGTAAGCATCTCCCTAAAGTGAGACATCACAAACAAAACAAACACAACTACTATGTCTAACTAATGTGTCTTTTAACAGCCCTATGCATTTGTGTTTGCATGATTCCTTGGTGTCTTAGCGTCTCTTCTTTCAGTCCACTGAGTTGGTGCATAATATTGGATTGATCTTGTCCTTATTATTCCTGGCAGCTGTTGGTTAAAGCAATACTATGTAATTTTTCATGTAGGGCTAAACTACAAATAGCAGGACTAAACCAGGTCTAAATTTGGTCTAAAATTGGGTCTAAACTAGAACTCAATAAAGGATTTAAGCTGTTTTAAACCAGACAAACCACCTCTGTAGTGGTTAAAAAAGTTACCTAGTGCTGCTTTAAAAAGGCTGGTTCAGTGAGCAGCCACAAAATCATCAAATGGAGGAGATGTGAGTGAGGAGTTAATGTATTAAGGTAACCCTAGGTGTATTTAGGTTACAGGACAGTACTGCTGTGTTTCTGGCTGTATAGTTTGACACAGGGAGGCTAAAGGGATAGCATCTGCTTTGCATGTTCTGCTCAGATGGGAGGAACTGGAAGAGTATACAGTATATTGCAGTGACTCTGATGCTTGAAAGTGTGCATTTTTTACCCTTTTGTTTTGAGTTTTAAAAATAGTTGGAATACCTACAGAACTGGTTAACTTGGTTCCAAGGCCAGCTGACAAGTTTAGATATACAATTATACTCCAACTTCTTCACAGTATTCAAAAACTCAACAGTTCAAGATACATTTCTGATGCTAAAACTGCCCATAGTAAATTAATTCGGGAACTGACTTACACTAAGCCATATTCATTTTGTCACCCTTGTGTCATGACATAAAAACAGCTTTATCTAACTTTATCTTTATTACTTTTATTACTTATTTGACACACTAATGTTCAGCCTGTGCTTCAGCCAAACGCATCTATTGGTCTTCCACTTATAGTGTGACAAACCAGACCCTCTGCTGTATCAGCTTTGTATGGAATATACAGAGAACTCGCGTCTGGTTCACTTTAATAGGAGAGTAAACTAAAACACTGAACACAACATTGTGGGACAGCAAAAATAAATGGTTGTTGTTGGTATATGTATAACTTAAGCAGGATTTGTAGTGAATGGTGGAACTAATGTTTTACTAATGTTTTTACCTGCGTGTAGCTGATATCCTGTCAGCTGCCAAAACCACATTGTCTATTTGTACTTTGTAATATTTGATATCTAGTGCAAATTTCCCCATAGGAAATGCATAACAGTCAGTTTCACTTCTGCAGTACGCTTTCTAGAATGTTTACGAATATTTACAAGAAGGGTCTATAGTGTGTTGCTTTATGGTGATGATTCTTATTAAAGATATTGGTCAATTAAACTGTTTACTTTATATTCAGCAATATATCAGATCATTTACTTCCAATCCTTCTTCCTATCCTCACTATATCCACTAGGGATGCACCGATACCGATACCGGATTGGATATCGGTGCTGATCCAGGCCTTTCAGCTGAATCGGTGGATCGGTAAATGTGACCAATACTGGAACCGATATCATTTATTATACTTTTTCCTAATTATGAGCAAATAAATAAAGTGGCATATGACATTATATTACACTGTAACTTAAAAATGACAAGATTTAGACATTTTTAGGATCATCTGGTCTTAGTTCTGTCATATTTTGGTTTAATATTTTTTGATAATACCATGTCTTCAGTTTTTGCACTAGTATCGGTGGATATCGGGTATCGGTCGATCCACAAAGCCCAAATATTGGGATCTGTATCGGGACTGAAAAAGCTGGATCGGTGCATCTCTAGTATCCACATTTGCGACATCTTGCCTCCATTGGGCTCCTTAGTCACAAGCCATTCCCCTGAGGTCGATTCAGCATATAGCATCACTGCATTACCATACAATACCCTTATGTTGTAAGAATCCTCCTACCGTTTGTGTGCTGACGATTACTGCGGGCCAAATGTAGGACAAATGTAGAGTGTGTTGGACAGCGCTGCATAAACGGGATGTATTATTCATTCTCACATGGGCAGCCTTTTAAATGTTTCCTGAAAGCTTGGCCCGGACTGATAGGAGCTGACATCTCAAAGTGCATTGGGTAATGTCCTGCAGTCTCTTCATTTTGCTCCATGTTCCAGTCAGTTAGATCACTGCCTCTGAGCTGATTGCTTGCGTGTTCTTGGAGTTTAAATAGAGGTTAATTAAGGACACACAGGGCCATATGACATGCAAATATTGTGTGTCTGTCTTCTTAAAGGCACACTAACGATTCATATACACTATCTAACCACTAAAACTGTATAATTATGTTAACTTTGTACACAATCCCTATTGCAAATACATTACCTCTCACGTCAGTATTAGACTGTTTATCCTGCGGTTATCTTCTTAGCATTGTAGTTTTTGTTTTTGTGTTTTCTTGGGGTCTTTCAGTGGTGATTAATTCAATGTTTGCTAGCTACAGTGTAGTACAATGCAAATGGGAACATCCCTTAATCAAATGCAATATCAAATCTGAAAAGCTGAACACACATAGGCAATTATAATAAATATAAGTATTATTCCGGTATCTGACCATTGGGCATGTGTGAAACAGTTGACATGCAGCAAAATGTTGCCAGTAAAGAGCAGAGCATAAGTATATCACGATTCAGCCATCTTCACAGATAACTAGATTGTCATAACTTCAAATCACAATACAATTATTTACCACCATATCTCCCACTCCTAATTCTACAACACATTTCATTATAAGCTAAATACCCCAATGTCAACAAAGTCGTTCCTAAAAACAATTCCTACCACATATGGCACTGTATTTAGTTAACTCATTTCAACCCAATCCTCTATGCACGTGAATGAGTGTGAACTTACTCTGCCATCAGCCACATGCCTTGAATGTTGCCGTCTCCCTCTTTATCCACCAGAGCTGTGATGTCTGTGACGGCCTGATTCAGAGTGCCAGGCTGAGGACACAAAAACACACACCGACCAACACTCGCTCATTTGTTTTCATGACAGTCACAACACATCCACTGAATGCTTAGAGGCCGATCTTTGATGCAGCAGGGACAAAATGACAAACAAAATAACAATAGGCAAAACATAAGCTGCGTGTACGAGAATGACAAATGTAGACCTTGGCTAATAGCACCAGTTTCCTATTTAAAATTTAAAGACTTTTTGTTGTATGTCATGTTAGGGAGCTTCAAAATAACAGGGCTGATGTCTACATTTCTGTGTCACAAGTCTCAAGTCACAAGTATTCAAAGCCTGTGACAGGGTACACTCCCACTGAGACACTTACACTATTTACCTTACTGTTGACCTAGTATTGAAGAGCTGCTGATTCACGACAGGGGAATGTGTAAGCTATATTTTTAGTTCTTAAGGATAAACAATAGACTTTTGGTATGCAAAATGTAGCAAGAGTATAGCATCGATTACTGTAAATAGCACCCTTGACAATACAAAAGATCCAAGCTTCATTGTAGATGCAGGCTACCAAAATGTATCTTCCATGGCCAGCACATTCAAAATAGGTTATAATAGAACTATAGATGAACAACTTTTTAGTTTCAAACTGTTTTCATTTATATCAATTATTATAAAGCATGTGAAAAGGTTAATTTGGTCTTCCACCCTTGCATCGCCATAACCTGCCATTCTATAAGAAACTCTCTTTGCTAAATTGTAAAGTTGTGATAAGATTTAATACATTTTGGATCTAAATTAGCCTACATTAAAGATCTATAGGCTATTTATAAGGTGGCAATTAGTATCCTACCTACGTACTGAGGAGCTACACTATGACAACAATAGAACAAACACAATACGGCAAAAGTAATTAGTAGTTCTTACGAGTAGCCTATTTATTTTCTATGACATGATAATTAAGGGAAGAAGAATTTTGCCTTTTGCAGTGTATGAATATAAGAAACTATGGTGGCCATCCATAGTCCAATTTCCTTCCCCAGACTAAAATCCAGCTTGAAAATACATTAGCAGCCTTAAATTATATTGATATAGACATTAAGAAGTAAGCTTAAATAGGAAACTAACTGAAATTGCTACTTTCTGTCTACTGCATTTAATTAGAATGCCAGTGTCTCAAACGTAGCCTATAGCCTAAGGGAAGCACACATAGGATATGCTCATTTTACTGCTCATTTTATTTTTAGGTATTAGGACAGACAATTCAACTTGATCAAAGCAAAGGGGTGTATTAAGTGATCATTGTACCCTTAGCACGAGGAATCTCTTCATCTTAAACAGGTTGACGGTGGCCTCAGGTGAGGGGAGGACTACAGTGAATCCGCCGGGCTGCTGTGACTCGGGAGGCCGCTCTTTGGTCTCCTGTGCGGGCTCAGCAGCTTCAGCCTCCTCCGCCAGTTCCACAGAGCTCAATCGATGCTCTGTCTGCCCCCCTGTTACCGCTGCTGCCTCCTCTGCGGTGTCCACCATCATTATGGCAACTCCAATGCCTCCAGAAAGAGTAAAAAGAAATAAAGTTAGAAAGTTTGGCGGTAAGTTTCTTTGATGTCCTGCTTAATTACGAACGACGTCATTGCGGCACCTTGCCTAATCTAAATGCACAACGAACAGAGCGAGTATTCTGGTAAGAAATAACTTGAGGTGATATACTTACGAGTTTCTAGGAAGCAAGATTTAGAAATCCGAAAGTAACAATAACAGGTGCACTTCCTTGTTCCGTGTAAAGCATGATTTAATGGGCGTAGTCAGTCTCCGTCATGTGCTTGACTGATACTTTCACATCCTCGTGGTTTATGTGTGTTAGCATCTGGGTAAGAACAAAACAGTAAACATACTAGCTAGCAATTAAAATATAAAAACGTGCATATGCTGAACCTGGCTAGTGGCTAGCCTATATTGTTTTAGTCTATTATAGCTCTTAACAAATAGCCTATAAGTTATTTTTTGTTGATAGGCTAATTTACTGTCTTTTTTGTCACTCCAATAGTCTATTTCATTTTACAAATTTGAAAATATTATGTAGCCTATGCTAATTTTCTCCATTAGTGTAGTAATGTTTACCCCATCGTTTCCCTCACAAACTAAGCATAGTGAATCCCCAAATTTGTGTCTTTAATTCCCAAAATGCATGCAAAAAATTTGTTATGGTTCTTGAAAATACTTGAAAATGAATGGCTAAATGACACAATGTTACTAGCCTACAATGTGTATTATTAAGCACAGGCACATAAAGCAGAATGAAATGTTTAATTGTGTTTCCTCTGTTGGTTATAATGAATTTAACATACTAACTTTATACTTTTTGAATTCCTAGTCTGTGTGACCTGCTAACCCTGTTAGATGCCTGGCGGGAAAACCCCTCATCTTCTCAGGTATATGTTGAGGAGCCTGTGTCACTAGTCATCCTTGTTTATGTTTCCATTTTTCCCGTAACAATGGGGAAGTCAGATATTTTGACAAAAAACATTACAAGAATGTAAAACAATAAAAAATAAATACATGTTTTTAATATTTTTACAGTGGCCAACAAAACTTCATTCGGGTAAGTAGTTGAAGACATAGATCATCGTACGGTAAGTTACTAATTTATTGATATATAAGCAAAACCTTTTACTTTTCTGAAATGTACTATTGTTGCCTTGCACCTGGTGATGTGCGTATATACCTAAATTCACTGAAGGTACTAATTTATTACCAAGGCACTGACCTTATTTCACAATTAAAAAGATATTGCATCATAGTCAAACCAAGATACAGGCTAGTATAGTGAAACCAAGAATCATATAGTAACTAACATGAAAGAGAACATCTTTAGATTAGATTACTGGAAGGAACTAATTGGTTTACAAGAATAAATGTGGCCACCTTATTATATAATAGAATGAGAAGTCAATGGCATCCTTTTGATAACCTTATGTGCATGCTTAAGACACTATTCATACTGTTTTTAAAAGGCTTATTTCTTACTTGGCTTGATTCCACTGTCTAAAGCGTGTCCTAAAATACTAGTCAATGGTATTCATAATGAAGCAATTGTGCCATGAACTAGATTGGTGTAAGCGAATGAGACTTTCTCCTCCCACAAATCCTTGAATAACTGCACCATTTAAACATCATTCTGGCTGTAAGCTAATGTTTTCTGACATAGCATGGTGTAAGGCCACTTATTCCCAATCACTACTCTGTCAGGGAGCTCTTCCGACGTCTTGTTAGAAGTTTAAAGACCAATCCAGTCATAATCTGCGGCCGTCAAAGAAATGGAGACGGATTTCTAAAGGCGCTCTTTCGGCACGGTTTCTTAGCTACTCCCACGAACCGCCGGGTTTTTTTCATGGTCTTTTAGTTTGAGTGAATGGCCAGTAGCATTCAGTCTTTTTGGGTTTCAGGTAATTACTTCATCAATATATAGTGCCTTTACCTCTGTGACGGGTCAACAAAGAAACTTGCCTTAAATAGTACCATGGCTGGAAGGAATTTCTTCAAAATCTCCATGAAATCTGTTGCCGATGTTTGTGTTGGTATTTTAGGATTATGAACCTAAAAACTCAATTCGACTTTTGAGTTTACAACAACTTTAAATTGATGTTTATCACTGCAGGATCACACATGTAACATCCTATTTTACACTTTACATAACCACTGAACCAATGAAGCCTTTGCCCCGTGATGCATCACATCATTCAGGGAAGAGAGGATAAGAATAATCCATATTGTTGTATCTAGGCCAAGTTATCAACACTGCATAACTGGAAAAGCGCACATTTGCTAGGCTTTAAATTGGTGTTCACTTCCACTGTATCTCTGGAAGTTTTTGCAATGTTTACCACCAAAATCATGAATTTTTGATAGAGGTTAAATAATAAATGTCATATTTCTGGTGGATGTTGATGCTACGATGCATGTAGTCCATTATAAAAGTAAAACTTACTTCTGGTGGATATTTGAACTTTCATTTAATTCTTGCCCTTTTCTAACATTATGAGTGAGTATAGAACACAGGAGAATAATAAAACATGAATGAAGTATAATAATATAAGTGAGGCCTACCATTTAATCTATTTTGTAATATCCATAAACCTCAACACGAACTTGCACCAAAACAGCCATGTATCAAAGTTGTGTGTCAATTATTTCATTGGGGTAACAATGTCATCATTAAACTTTTGTAACTGGAATCAAAAGCACCT
>JAVQKG010343802.1:0-14831 GCA_036025885.1 Hypseleotris bucephala | reverse complement strand
TCCGGCATTTCGTTTTTGAGTTATCGCGGTCACACGGCCAATCTGCGGACGCGGACGCGGACGGACATGAAACCATAATATCGCCGAACGCATTGCGTTCCGCCGATATAATGATGTCTAGCCATTTTATGTAATGATGCAATGATGTACCTTTGGGCCAGTCCCAAGCTTGGATAAATGAAGAAGTAAGGGCATCCAGGCTAAAAACAATGCCAAATCACAGTATATTAAAAATATGATGATTTCCTTGCAAATTACATTTAATTTAATTTAATTATAACACTATTAATATCATCCCATAAAAAACAGAAGATTGGTTCAATATAGCACTTTCCACAAACCCACTTTTGATTCATCTTTCTTCATTCCCTGATGTATTGACGTTTTACTTAAGTATAGCGTCTTTCCTTTTTATAGTTTGTTTTACAGTTTATAGAACATGTCCAAAGAGTTGCTCAGGGGTCTTTTTATAGATTTTATATGACCCTCGGCTTCTATGATTAAAATATTGTTAATGGCTCTTTACAACAGTCCAGTGGCATTTTAGTCGCTTTTGTATAGACCTTTTTTCTTTACTATTAGAGGTTTAAATGATGCCTCTGTAATTAAGTTTAATGACGTAAAAATAATTTGGTGAAAAATATACTCATGACAAATACAAATGACACTGTTAAACTTTAATGTAAGGTCCCACTTTTAACATACTTAACATACAATTCAATAGCTCCATTCCTCTCCACCATATATTTGAATACAACAGACAAGATGTTTCACTCCAATGTGCCTCTGTTAAAATCAACCCGGATTTGCAAGTCATGCTTTATGCCCTGTTAACCTGCTTTCTCACGCTCCTCCGCCTCATCCCCACCACCGGCCCAGGACTGTGTGACGTGAATGCAGATGAGCTGGATCCAAAGGGCTGCCTAAACATTATTTATTCTCATTGATTCGGATGAGAGCTCTATGCCAAACACCCATGGTGGTACAAGACAGTTTCAAGACCCAAAAAATGCACATTGTAAGCGAATCCTTGCTATTGCTATGGTGCTGAAATGCCTGACCTGCTATCACATGACGGTCATAACAAATGGGGAGGGGGCGGAGGAGGAGGAGTAGGGAGGAAGGCTGAACACAAGTCTAGCTGTTTTGAACTATTGTGAAACTAGTTACAGTGCAGTGATTCTTCAAGTCAATGCACTTCTGGCTTGTTGAAATTCATGACATGTCACAGCGTGGACCTTGCTTTAGTAGACCTGATTTGAAAGTCAAAACGTTTGGCTTATTTTTGACAATTTGTATTGTTTGATCAGATCTCTCTCTCTGGCTATTTTTGCACACTGTCTAATTTTATACACAGCCTGGTGGGGTGACTTTAAGTCTAAGATGTAAAGGAAGGCAGCAGTTAAACAAAGATCTCTCAGATGTGGTGTGTGTGTGTTGCAGGGGTTGGCTTTGACAGAGATGCTAGTGTGCGCTGCTCGCTGGTTCACTCCCAGTCAGTGCTTCAGAGGAGGAGGAAGCTGAGGAGGAGGAGGACTGTGGCCGGGATCCCCAGACAGGTGCAGCAGGAGTTAGGTATGTACCCCAGTGTATATGGGTCATTGAATTCTAAGTTAAACAATTATGCATAGTATTTTGAGAAAATAGAAATGATAAGAATGATTCTTATATCTAATGTGGTCACAAATTTCTTTCTGAACCTAAAGTACTAGTTTCTGTAAAATGCAGAGTACCTAAAAAGTGCGGGAGCAGCTGCAGTTTGCTTTGTCATCATAAACATGTGTTTGACGTAGGCTGAGATGGGAGTTATTCAGGTCAGGTTATGCAGCTCTAACATATTTCTTTTGCTCACAGCGTTCTTCTCCTCGGCAGACTCAGACGACTCTCCGGGCTCTCGAGAGAGGACTGTTATAGTTCATGCCAGTGTGGACATCACCCCCTCCACAGAAGAACTGTCCTCTCATTTAAACACAAGGGACTCAGGCTGTCAGACTGAGGACTTCCTGATCTCAACAGCTCCATCTTGGAGACGCATCAGAGCCCAGAGAGGCCAGGCTCTGTCCTTGTCCTACTCCGCAGGGAACATCTCCTCCCTACAGGACAGCTCTGACATGTTCGCTGGATCTATGACCGCTCACCTGCGCACTCGCAGCTTGCCCCGGGACACCAGCCACCTGCTGGACAACGGGCACCATGACAGCGATGAAGAGCTGTCTCCGTTTGACCCTGAGGACTTCCTGTCCGGAGCAGGGGAGTTAAGGCTGCAGAATGAAGGAGAGAGCTCAAGTGGGTTAAAGTACAATGAACTGTTGGACAGTCCTGAACGGAGCTGGATGGACAGGCCCAGAGTGAAGAGTGACATGGGCAGCTGTGAGATCTCCTCCAGCTCCGACACATTCAGCAGTCCTGTCCACTCAGTGTCAGCCGCGGGGGTGCTGGTGGGGCAGATGGACCATAAAGACGAGCATCAGTCGTCCAGTGGGAACTGGAGTGGTAGCAGCTCCACCTGCCCCTCTCAGACCTCAGAGACTATCCCCCCGGCCGCCTCTCCTCCTCTGACCGGCTCCTCTCACTGTGACTCTGAACTGTCCCTAAACACTCACACGCACCACCCAGAGGACCAGCTGGACCACTACATGGGCCTCAGGACGCAGCGGGCCGGCTCCTTCTCCTCCACCGCCATGGACATCCTGGAGGAGGCGGGGGTGGGCACTCCGGTGGGCAGCGAGTGGGGGTTCCCTCCGGCCGACGCCCCCTGTCCACAGGACTTCAGCCCTGAGCCCAACAGGGAGAGCAGTCTGGACTGTCCCAGCTACACCAGCATGGCCACATGTGAGAGCAGCTACTCAGACAAGCCTCTGTCGGAGAAGGCCGACACCGTGTCCCACTACTCTGTGGACACGGAGGGTTACTACACCTCCATGCACTTTGACTGTGGCCTCAAGGGCAGCAAGAGCTTCACTTACAACAACTATGCAGCCTCTGAGTGCAGCTTCTCTGACGTCAGCAACATGACCCTGAGTAGACGCTGCTTGTCTCTAAGGAAGAAGAAGGCTAAGCCATGTCCGCCTAAGAGAAGCTCATCCCTCAGACAAATCTGCAGCGAGGGAAACTTCTCTGAAAACAAGGAACCAAAGATCAGCTGTGGACAACAGCTGCCACTGTCTTCCAGGGAGCGCACACTGCAGCTGGCCCTGTCCAGTTCCTCAGGACGTATGGAGACCTCCTCACTGTCCTCTCTGTCCTCTCTGTCCCGAGAGCCTCTGGAGCCTCTGGAGCCTCTGGAGGTGTGGGACAGACAAAGTGATCTGCCAGACCTAGGAGTGTTCAGCTCCACTGATGCTCATTCTTTCAAAGATGACGGAGTGGTACAGTCAGTGTATGCAGATCTGTGGCTTCTGAATGATCTCAAATCTAATGACCCTTACAGATCACTGTCCAACTCCAGCACAGCCACCGGCACCACTGTTATAGAGTGTATGAAGTCTCAGGAGAACTCCGAGTCCCAGAACTCCCAGTCTGGAAGTAGATCCACCACACCATCACTACCTTCAACAGAGGGGGACTTTAAACTTAGCTCTCCAGAAAAGCTAGCTGGATTAGCCAGTCCATCCAGTGGCTATTCCAGTCAGTCAGAAACCCCCACCTCCTCCATCCCCTCGGCTTTCTTCCCCGGGCCAGTGTCTCCGGCCGGGAGGAAGAGGAAGCCCAAAGTCCCAGAGAGGAAGTCATCTCTAACTTCAATGTCCTACAAAAACTCTGCATTAAAGAAAGAGCTGGAGTTACCTGTCATCCAACCATCACACCTGGATTCAAGCGCACTTCACAACAAGGCTGCAGTTTACAGGACACAAATCCTCCACCAAAACAAACATAGACTATCAGGCAAGGCTGTAGCGCCACCTAAAGGAGAGGTTTATGATGTACATCCCATGTCTATCACACCCTTAATACTGCATTCAGTCCAGCTTAGATCTTTAAACAAAGAGCTTGAAGGGAGTATGGATGACAGCACTCCTGACTGTACAACTGTAGATCTCACTATGAACTTAACCAGCCCACTGTCTACTTCCACTAAGCTCAGCAGCTCTGATGTGTCCAGCTCTGAAGCCACTTCAAAGGAGTCATGTGAGTCTGTGTTCACCTCAAATGAAGAGCTCACAGAGGAGTGTGGTGAGGCACAAAGTCACGACCAAGTGCCATTACCTTCTGAAGACTCTGTTACAGCCCTGAGCATGCATTCAGAACCTACAGCAGATCCAACAGCAGAGAGGGAGGCATCAGAAACCCGTGTGTCCTCCAGAGACTGCAGCCTGGAGTCAGTGAGCTTCACCGAGAACAGACTGGAGATAGTAGAAGATGAAGATGTGGAGAACAGTGCAGTATGTGATCAGTCTGAGATGTCCCAGAGCAGTCCCCTCAGCAGTGAGGACAGTAAAGAGTCTTCAGGAGTGTCAGTGGAGAGCGGCTCCCCCAGCAGCAAGGACGAGGACTACTGCAGCAAAGGTATGCTTCATATTATTTATCAAGTCACGTCTTAGACCCTGTTTTCTGTTCACTCATCTCATTCTCACTTGTCAGACAAAAGTACATTTTTCCACCTAAAGAACAGGGACATTTTCAGACCCACACATTTGTCTTTTTACTGTAACTTTTTACCTGGCAATAGGACAGCACTGGAGTGGTCTCGCATATTTTGTATGTTGATGAATGGGTGCAGTATGGTTTACTAAACTCAACAATAGACAGAGTAAAAAAATCAACTGTATGCTCTGTGTGTGAACTGCATGTGGGAGGTGAGGGCTGTATTATTCACACTGGTATGATGGTGTACAGTAAAATTCCTGATCATCTGTGTATGTGTATGTATTTAAAGCTAGTACATTAAGTGCATTGATGTGTGTTACAGACAGCACTCCCAGTGACACCTCAGTGTCTCCTCTGAGTGATGAGTCCAGGTCTGAGGATGACAGTGTGTTTCTGTCTCCAACCAAAACACGCACCACTGAAGACCTGTTCGCCATGATTCACAGGTGACACTTGCACAGACTTTTGAACTTTATTTTATCATACTTAAAAGAAACTTACAATGTTTTGTTAACTAATAGGTCTAAGAGGAAAGTGTTGGGGAGGAAGGACTCCACTGATCTGTCTGTGAGGACTCGTCTCAGTGCTGGGTCTGGAAGCACCTCTCCAAACAGCAGCTCTTCTACCTCCCCCAGCTCCGCAGTGTCGCCTCCCCCCACTGTGACCCCACCGTCAGGCCTGCACAGAGCCCCAGGACCAATCTATAGAAACGCCAAAAAGTCTAGTACCTCCAACGAGGAGTTCAAACTCCTGCTCCTAAAGAAAGGCAGTCGCTCAGAGTCCAGCTACCGTATGTCAGCCACAGAGATCCTCAAGAGCCCCATCAGCCCTAAACCTCCTGGAGACTGCCTCCTGGAGTCCAGCTCCTGTGAGCCTTCCTCTCCTCTACAGCAATACACACCAGGCTCAGAGCACACCTCCAGTCCCTATCCCAGAGCCAACTCAGAGGGCTTCTCTCCCAAATCCTTCAGCCCGTCTGCAGCGTCTCGCCCGGGCCGCTCCAGGATCCCCCCTCCCTCCAGCAGCAGTCGCTACGGGATGCGGAGCAGACTGTACTCCACACCTATGCAGGCCATCTCTGAGGGAGAGACTGAGAACTCAGACAGCAGCCCGCATGATGACCGCTCATCTTAGACACAACACAACTATAGACCATAAAGCACATAGAAAGAGCTGGAACAACTTTAAATCAAACTTCATTTTGTTAAACATGAAATATATATAGTATATTTTAAAATCTATACTTACTGTATAGCTTCCCTCTGGTTAGGTTGTGGATAGTTTCACTTGAAATGAAAAATTATATTTTACGCTTCAAGCATGCTTAAGAATTACTATTAGAACAGGCAACCAGTAAAAACATGAGCGGCCATTATATTATACCAGTTAAACTTAGAAAATTACAAAATTGTATTTGAGTGACACATACTGGTTGTGTTCCTCTATTGATTTATTACCCTGCAAAATGAATCGTTTATCACTTTTATGTATTCTGTGAATACCTATGCAACAAGTCACCATTTATACTAGCTACATGTCCAAGTATTTTGATACCCACCTCAACATCAGGGCTAACTATGAGAGACAGCACAGGAGCGAAAATGTGAAGCCTCAGCGCATCTATTCATATAGCTGGAAAACAGCTTTTTTTGTGACGCCTGTATATTTTAAACATTGTATATGAATTATAAATTGTAATTGAAATATAAATAATTATAACAAGTTTTTATAAATGTCAAAGCCAAGCACTAAGCTGACAATCTGAAGAATCAGAAGAGAGCAGGTGTAAACATGAAAGTGATCTTAAAGTGGGTAGTGAAACGGGGGATGATGATTATGAAAAAGGAGGTCAAATGTTTTTATAAAAAGGTCATCTGTGGTTTGCTTGATTTGGTTTGTTTACGAATAGTCGACAAGAGGCAAGTGGAAAGTGTTTAGGAGGTTCAAATATGCCTTATGTTTGCCGCTTACAGTCGCAGAGTCAATACAGCAGTGGCAGCTTGGGCCTGGGCAAGTTCAGTATTTTTGGGAGAATTGATAGGTAGCCAGTTCATTATGATGAGGTCAGTAGTTTAAAAGTTATTTCCTCCAATGCATTTGCTCCTATTTGTAACAAATACTCCCTTATTTTTCTCCCAAACACATAATATATGTAGATACTAATTTGCTAAAGCTTTATATTATCTGTGGACTACCAATTGAAATCTATTTATTTTTTTAATAGGACAGTAAATAGGTAATGATATAAAAATTGGGTTTGTAACTTTTACCTTTAAAACTTTTATTGAAAGTATGCAAACATTATCTAATATTTTAATAACAGATTTTAACAGATGCATATTTTGCTTGTAAAAGAAATATTAGATACACTGGTTGAAGAGAACAATAACAGACCACTTATGTTAAAGGGATCCTATTGTACTAATCTTTTGTAACTTTTACCATGTCGTAATTGCTTTTTCAGCAGAGAAAACAGCACAACGGCTCCCCCAAAAGGCAGTTTCAGTGATTTCAGTTTACTCAAAATACAAATCTGACTGTAAAAAAAAATATTTCAAAAATGTTGAAAAAAGTATAATATGGTCCCTTTAAATAATCACTTATAAGCTAACACTAACTAATTGTCTTTTGCAGTGACGGTACCCAATCCATGCACAGTTTGTTGACCCAGTGTAGCCATATTAGCTAAATATGACACTCTTCTCTTACTATAAGTTAGCTTTAGCTTTGGGCCTTATGAAACAACATCTTCCATATCTTGACTTAAGAGTACTATACCACTAACGTATAACAGGGCACACATTGGGGTATGTCTGCGAACCTTCATTCCAGCTGTCTTTGTTGTTATTGTTGCACTGATTCACTAATGTTTGTGAAGTTTTTTTTAGTCTCTTGCTGTACCAGAGATATATCCACTCAGTTTGAAATTGCTTGGGTCATAATCAGACCACAGACTAGGACTTAAAGGCTTCTGCCAAAGTCTAGAAACACATACAGCTGACTCTAGTGGCATTCAGCTGTTCTTCTTCTCTTGTTTACTTGACTGAAAACACAAACCAATGTTGAAGAAGAATAATTAGGTACTATTAGCATTTCATCGAATCAATCTCTATAATACTGTAGCTCTCAGATATTATTGTACAAATGTGTAAATATGAGAACTTTTGGCATTGTCACAAAGGTTGTTGAATTGTTTGCATAAAAAACGTTTACATTAATTTGAACCTTTGTATATTTTTGAGCTGTGGAACACTTTGTCTTGTATTTATTTTTAGTAAGCATTGATCCCATAGTAAATCCTATCAAAGCCAACTGCTAGCACAAAAGGCTGCTTAGCAAATGTGTACAGCATAAAGAGAGAAATAAATGTGACTGATTCAAAACATTTTCTCCTCACTAGTTATTATTCTTTCATTTAGTATTTTTTATAAATGCTTATTTTTGTGCTTTGTTTTTATATTTCTCAAATTAGGCCAAAAAATAAAAAATGCTCACAACTGCCCAAAAATGGGTGCAAACGGTAAGGATTGGCCCTCGTTATAGGTATATGTTGTTATTTTATTCATCATTGAACCATCTGAGCTCAAACAGCTGAAATGAAAAAAAAAACTTTGACGACAGGTCCGGGGTTGTCGTCGGGGCCAAATTTGGTCAAAAAATAAAAGTGTTAGAAACTGCCCAAAATGGCTGCAAACAGTAAGGATTGGCCCTGGTTGTAGGTATACGTTAATTTACCATTTCTGACCGAGCTCAAACAGACGAAATGAAAAAAACTACTTTTACGTCAGGTCCGGAGCTGTCGTCGGGGCCGAATTTGGCCAAAAAATAAAAATGCTCAAAACTGCCCAAAAATGGCTGCAAACAGTAAGGATTGGCCCTGGGTGTTGGTAAATCTGAGATCAAAAAGGAGAACTGAAAAAAAAACTTTTACGACTGTCGTAGGGGCCAAATTTGGCCAAAAAATAAAAGTGCTAACAAAATGGCTGCAAACAGTAAGGATTGGCCCTGGGTGTTGGTAAATGTTATTATTTTGCTCATTTTGACCCATCTGAGATTAAAAAGGAGAACTGAAAAAAAATTTTACGACAGGTCCAGGGCTGTCGTCGGGGCCAAATTTGACCAAAAAATAATGCTCCAAACTGCCCAAAAATGGCTGCAAACAGTAAAGATTTGCCCTGGGTGTAGGTAAATGTTATTTTGCTCATTTTTGACCCATCTGAGCTCAAACAGGGGAACTGAAAAAAAATGGCTGCAAATAGGCCTATGTTACCCGCTGGTATGTTGATATGATACATGCAAATTATATTCAGTTTAGTGAAAATACGACTCCTCAGAGTCACGTCATGCCATCTAAATTGCAACCACAAGGTGGCGACCTTATGCTATTTTTTTTTTTTTTGCGTTGAATCGTTAAATCATTGTGGCAATGACATTTTCAATGTCTTTTAATGCACTTTGCCTCTTAGCCTTCCCTTTTATTTAACAGGCCCCGCCCTAGCTCTTAATAGTGTGCAGTGACCCTCAGTGTATTGACATTTTTAGTATAACTTTCCCTGGCCTGTATATTCACATAATATTACATTTGCTCTTCGTGCTCTGGGTGTGTATTTAAAACGAACACTAGAGGGTGTTCTTTAGCTCAGATCTTGGCGAACCCTCTGTGGCCTATTTCATGCAAATTGAGTGGAAATTTGAATTGGAGCTCTTTGTTTCCAGAACAGAGAAAAACACAGCAAATTTGTTTTTAACCAATTTAAAAGTAAGCTTTTAGAACTGTGGCTTATGTCAAACGCACACAACTCTTTCGTCTTAGTGCTCGTGAACTGCTTTGACTTGAGTGGAGGACTAAAGACAAACAAAGCAACATCTACAAAGGGCACTCATCAAAGGGCATGAACACTGACCTTCACAACACTGAAAATGGAGTAGCTTTGAATAATAGAGAGTACTGTGCACCTGAACCTAAGACTGAGGTCACATCATCCAGACCTACTTATAGTAGGTTAGTTTCCTATTTTTTTCCCCACATTTTATTTTATTATTTTACAGTTTTATGCAAGTTTTAAAAACGAAAAACAACAAATCAAGGCTAAACTATTTCTAATAAACCAAGCAAAATCACATTAGATCTAAACAAATAGGACTAAACCAAATTAGACTAACCCTCACTTAAACCAGGTCAAATCCAAAATGACTAAATCTTTATTTTATTCCCATTTCCATTGCTGTCACATATTTAATAAGAAAATTTTGAGATGTCACTTTTTAAACAACAATGACAAAACACAAGGATAGAAGCCTCTCGTCAGATTCACAATGTCAAGTAGCACATTTATTTGATGTATTCATATTCCAGGAAAGATCTGGAACTGATCCAGAAAGAATGAATTGGGAATGACAGAGGAGGACCACACCTGCAAGCAATTTCTGTCAGCACTGGCAAACAATGAGAGTTCACTGTTTTCATCTTTTTACATACACTGATGCTTAAACTATAAGCTTTGAAGCACACATGTGTGTAATGGTGAGTGATGGGGGGAGGAACCCTTAAGACAAGACCACACCAAAGGCAGCAGCGCCACCATGCCACCGGGGTATAGTGTGAGTCTCATTATATGGCATTAAACAGCCTCCCAGCGGAACAATAAGAGGCTCCGGGGCCGGAGGCAGGGGTTGAGGCTGGTGGGGACTGATATGGACACCCAGGGGACCCTCCTCACTGTGTCTCTACTGCAGTCACACCGCACATCCAGTTCTCCACTTTTCTGATATATTCGCTAGTCATCAGATAGACATAGATTTAACAAATAAGACTTTCTTCTATTGTAGCCTACTTCCTGAGGACTTTTAACTGTTTTTCATTAACCCTAAAGGCACAATATTTTCACTTCAGGAATTTGTTACTATATTGTAAAAATGTTTACTGACAAATATCTGACAAGGACATAGGAGTTATACTAAGGACATTTGGGATTTGTAGTTGAAATTAGGCGACAGGAAAGCCTACAAAATACTGTATGACAATTTTATAAAAAAATATATATATATGTCAAAATTTTATTAAAACTATTTAATAAGTTAGAGAAAATGTGATAAGGCAACTTCTATCACCTTAAAAATGTATAGACTACGCTATTATATATCTACTATATTCTATTCTATATTCAGGGGGGTTCTGTCCCCTATACCCCGCAAGATCTCCGCCTATGTTTCATTCAACAAAAGTCCCCCACCCTAGCTTTAAACATAATTACATGATCCATATTCTTCCAGTTATTGCGTCAACACGTCCCTCTCTGTCCGTGTGATACAGTGATGAGGGAGGAGGAGGACCGTGACGCGTGCGCAGCTCCAGTCTCAAGTCGACGGCACCGCAATAAGGAGAGAAATAACAGACTGTCTATTTATTGAAAACGGGCCAGGTCTTTTTTTTTATAAGCACATTATACCGTCTTCAAGGGGCTGCTAATGTGCGCGTCTGCTCGTGAGGTAAGTCGTTTTATTCCGGTTTTTGTCGCTAAATGTTGGAATTAGATCAATGGGAGAGCCAATTGCTTTTTTTCACCGTTCGCGAGCTAGTAAATTTAAATAACCGCACGTGCACAGTGTTTAACTAGCTAATAGCGCGAGGCCTTTGTAAACTAAACAGTATTCCCGTTTTGTTGCAACATAGGCACAAAAACAGCTAGCGTGACAGACAGGCTGCTTGCTCAATGACGCGCGTATCCCGCCTGTCAGCTGGAAAAGAAGACAATTAGATATTATTTAGCACAAATGCATATATCTTTCGGGGATATTTTCGCTTTTTATTTTGTTACATGGTTAATATTTTAGGCTTATGCTGGCAGAGAATCGCTGCTCTCCTCCGCCTAGCCTGCTGCTTTTCATGGTGGCTTCACTCGGGGACCAGACATCATGCAGCGACAGGCAGGCTCCCAATACGTGCAGTTGTCTGTCTCTGGTGTGGGGGGGAAGGTAGGCTAACCTCAGCGTGTACCGAGAAATAGAAATGTCACCGGCGAGGAACTTAGAGGAAGCATTATAATATAACCTCGAATGAACCTGGCAGCCGCTCGGTTGGGGTTCGAACAACAGCAGACCGACGGCCCCGTAATGGATTGCGCAGTTGCTAGTGGTTTTGTGTGCCAAACATGGAGTTAGCAAGATTATAGATTAAAAAACAAGTGTATATATGTATTAATAATGATCACAGATATGCTGCAATGTTTAGGAGGCAATTTAGCATAAAGGATAGAAGTACCGTGCCAGTGGGGGTGAATAAAATAGTGGATCAGCTGTGGACAACTAGAAAATGAACTCAAATTGAGATTATACAAAGACACTAGATAGATAAAAGAAGTCATAGGACTAAAAGCAAAGTTTACAGTTGTAGCCTACAGCCTAAATGTAAGCACAGTCAAAAGAGAGGAGAAATAGTAGTATTAAGCAATTATAAAATGTAGACTTTTAACATTCTTTTTCAGCTACTATTGAATGGATCTAATGTGGTCATTTTCATAGCTATTTGGATCATTGCTTTATATAGCAATTCTACATTTTGGACAGTCTCGTAGTGATTATTCTAATTGTATTGATTATTGAGAATCTGAATTATTCATCACATTTGCCTCTCCCCCCTTATGGCAGTCAGCAGACAGCCTAGCCCGGGGACAGCTGGCTGCATAAAGCCAATGCGCCTTGATGTTGAGAGCAGCTTGTGTCCCTCTGTCAGGATGTGGAGCCCATGATGAGGGTGCAGTGCGTCCCTAATGAGATGTAATTGGCTATCGGAGGCACCAGAGCGGAGGGGTGTCGAGGCCGCTGACCTTTTGATTACCAGACCTGCTCCTCTCATGCCCCCCACCCCCCACCTGCTTTGTTTTCCCAGCAGCTGACTCACAATTCACATTTATTCACAGATGAAAATACAGTCAGCTGAAGGTAGGGCGCTGTTGTTTTCACTCTTCTTAACTTGGGTACATTCCATGATTGATGCAAGGAAAAGGAGGGAAATGTGGAAGTCATTACGGAGCGGGGACAGGGGAGGGAATTCGTTTGGCTCTTTCTGTTAGGTCTCTTCTTGCCTATTTACTTAATTAGCCGTTACTGGCTGGTGAACACAAACCTCTAACAGATGATGCTGTACATGAAATTCAAGACTTTTTTTTTTGGTTCACAATTGCTGTTTATCACAAAAAAGTCCTGATTTGTTTGCGTTACCTGCCTTTAACATGACATCATACGGAAAACCACAATACTATGGCAGCATTTCCAACAGCCTGGAATAATAGATTTTGACAAGTGAGGACTTTTTCTAATCAAACCAGAAAGTCAAGTCCTGCGGTTTTTCCATATCTGAAAGGTTAGACTACTGCATTTTTATGATTGGTCAATGGTCAGTTGGCTGGCTTTTGGAAGAAAATAAAGAAAGGGATCACTGGTTTGCCAAGCTAAACATAGGTGGATTGAGCATGTTTAATTAGTACCCAAGCAAAATTACAAATGATGCCAATGATGGAACTGCAGAGCATTCTTTTAATTATGGTGTCATGTAACTAAAGATTCCAGTTGTTTCCTTCTTCCATGTCCTCATATTGATGGAAAACCACTATGGCCTGACTTTCAAAGGCTATAATCTTCTGACAAGAGAGATTTAGAGAGATTATTTTTTAAACTAAAGGCATTACTGGATTTAAGGCTGTTGCTCTTTTTTTCTGTGGGCGCAAAGATTCACATGATTGTCCAGACTGTCTGGTATAGATGTGTGAGATAGAGCCAGTCAGTCCCATTAGCTGTTCTGTGATTGGTTGATTGGAGTGCTGTAGAAGTGGTAATGAGGGGCTCCAGTGCAGGGGTTTAGAATGACCCCCCCAAAACGAAGTAGGGGCGAAGTAGGGGCCTACACTATTAGCATAAACACTGTAATCTGTAAAATTACAGTAAATGGAAATGCCAAAATGTAGTTGTTTTTATTTGCTGTTTTCAAAGTCTGCAAAGAGGAGAAGTGAACAATAAAATACTAGTTGTTACTGATAGATTTTGCCCTCCAGTCCCCAGGTCCCCAAGAAGCTGCACTGGCTCCACTGCCTGGTGCTACGCCCTTGTTCCTTTGTAGTTTTTGGCATCAATAAACAATTTGAGATGGCTTGTCTTTGACCTTGCCTTGTCTGTGAGAACACTCAGACTAAATCCTTGATAAAACAGGAAAAATGTTACTGTAGACTTCCTCCAGGCTCAGTCTGACCCTGGTCTCACATGATTCCACTGAGGAGGAGGAGGGCGGGTCATCATGCCGCCATGGTCATGATTAGCACTTAGCATCAAGTCACCTGATCTTAGCCTCAATGTACAAGCCAGAGCTTCCCACTAAGCAGCAGAATGTTTAACAAATGAAGTCACTACATGAGAGACATAGCTGTATTATGGACTTTGTCACTCTGTGGACAGTTATGGTAAAGCACTAGTGATAGAAGGGGAATCTAACAAGAAAGAACTCTTTATGGTGTCATAGACCTCATGACCGCGTTATCAAGCAGGAAATGTCTTGTCTGAAACTTCCTGGAATGCCACTCAGACCACAACACGAGGACAGTGGGAATAGAAGCAGTTTATTGAGAACACCATTAGTGCTTTACAAGGTTAGTAAGTGTTGTTTTTATGAAGTAAATTAAAGAGATATACACATGTTACGGTTATAAAGTGTTGAGGAAGATGACTAGACTAGCCCCCAGTCAAAAGCAAGAAATTAGTACAATTTATTCTTTTAGACTTATGGATATTTGATGGGTCTGTTATTTGTTGACAAAGGCTGATATTCTTGAATAATATTGTATATATGAGGTTTACTCAGTACAAGCAAATACTAACCAGGTTGACTAAAAGGAGTGTCTTCATTCAGAAGGACCTTGGCAACACAAACTGACCTTCACCATTGTAGACTGACGTATAGCAACAAGGCCGAGTTGTTTTATATTCTCTACAAAGGACCAGTCTGGCCTGTGGTCTTTCAGTTCACATGTACATTATGTTCACTCCAGCTACAAAAATGTGTTTAGATAGACATACTCTAAATATGTGGAGGTAACAACATAGACATAATGAACTTCTCTGGACTGACATATTAATGACAAAATTATAGCGTAAAAGAAAAACAATATCTGAAACAATAATAAACAGCACTGAAATATTAGTTGGGGTTTATTTGAAATGTAATTACAAATAGACAATACTAAATTATTTTAAGT
>JAVQKG010343783.1:0-21972 GCA_036025885.1 Hypseleotris bucephala | reverse complement strand
TCAAAGTGATCCGGCATTTCGTTTTTGAGTTATCGCGGTCACACGGCCAATCTGCGGACGCGGACGGACATGAAACCATAATATCGCCGAACGCATTGCGTTCCGCCGATATAATTAATAATTAAATAATACAATAATTATTAAATGAGGTACCCAGCCCTAGTTGTTGCTCAAAGATACCGACTTTAACCCTATTTGATAGCTTATGTCTCCACATGTCAGGCATAATGAAAGTACCATAAACGTAAAGCAGCTCCAGTCCGCAGCAGTAGCAGTACATAATGGGATTTATTCAACTTCTTCTGCGCTTAAATCAGGTTTCACACATGAATATATTCTGGACAACTTTTGACAAGCCAAACTTTTCAGCTACACTCTCTTTACATCAAGCTATTTACGTCACTTGGTTTCCTTTGACAAGAAAATGGCGGTGTGCGCTGTACCTGTCTTTTATGTCTTCATGCTTGTAAACAAGTGTTTTTCTGTGCATCTGTGAAGGAGCAGAATAAGGAACAGCCATTTCCAGTGTGATTACTGCCGACAAGAACAAGGCTTGAATTGACTTCATTTGTGTGGTATTGATTGCATGTAGTACAGTATGTCCTCTGTGAAGCTCTGCAATAAAACGGCGGCAAATGATAGAACAGACTAAAAAGGCAGACACTGAATACACAGGTGTTTTCAAATAAATACTGTGCAAAAGGCTCCAAAGCCACGGCCAAAGACTACACAGTAAAGGGCTTTATTGAAGTAGAAAGTCATGAATGAGTGAAACTGAAAAGCTTTTCGATAATAATGAATGACATATTCATTATTCACTCTAAACCTTTCAGTCTTTAAAAATAGAGCAGTAAAAGTTTGTAAAGTGAGTTATGTGTTTTGACATGATGCTGATGCCTTTTATCCCAGTCCCCTGGCTACATCATCTGTCCCTCTTTAAGTAAAACACCTGTGATTTCCACTCCAGGGAGCACAGTCTCCCCTGTGCCTCACACAAATGACTCCAGAGCTCTCTCTCTTTGCCTGATGACAATAATCCCAGAGGCATGTTGTTGTGAGGACACACACTTCTTCCATGTGAATGCTCTGTGACCTAGAGACTGCTGGAACACACACACGCAGTGTCTCACTTTAATCTTGTTTCCATTTAAACCTCAGGGACATTAATGAGGAATAAACACCAGGGTTTCATTTCAATTGTAAATTACTCTTCTCTCTGTGTCGTCCTGTAGGTGTCATACGCACGACCCAGCTCAGCTTCTATCCGTGATGCTAACTTGTATGTGAGCGGCCTGCCTAAGACTATGACCCAGAAGGAGCTAGAGCAGCTTTTCTCTCAGTACGGACGCATCATCACCTCCCGCATCCTGGTGGACCAGGTTACAGGTATCCATGGGGCAGCACCTCCTATCTCTGCACACACAATCTTTGGGCATTTTTGCATTACTTCTTCTACTAATATCATTCAGTAAATTTTCAACTATTGTTTTTTCTGACTAAACCTTCAGCACAATTGCCCATACATTTTTTACTTCATATGAAGATTTAAATTCCAATTCAACCTTCTTTTGTCTAAATGATTGCTTTTATTTAGCGTGGGCTAATTGTTTTATTTGATGTACACTAATGTGTACTGTGTATAATCCCAGTTTAATCATGGCCTCATATGTCATTTCTATGTGTTTGTGTATAGAGGTTTTCAAGCCCATTGCTTAGTGACTGAGTGACCTCAGTAAGCCAGACCTCCAACTGTGTGTGCCATACTAAAACAATGATTACATGAGAGCCACAAGCTGCGTAATATATATGCTCAATTACACCTTCCACTCCATCGAAAACACAAGACTGAGTCACGTCAGCCTATTGTAGAGCACAAGACGCCCAGCAGTGCACCTCTTAGATCCATTTCAGGGATTGTGTGTGAGCCTCTGGCTGCCACTGACTCCAGTGTTATGTGCAATGTGTTCTGATGAATCAGAAACGCACAAGCCCGTTGTAACACATGCTCATTTGCCTAAGCAGAATAAATGACTGCTGGCAATGAAGTGCATGGCTTTCTGTATGTGTCTGAGAAGGAGAGGTGGAGGAGAGAAAACAAAGGAACGGAGATTTAGACGAGGTGGCAGGAGCAGGGAAATAAAGAGAAAAGCATTAACAGAGGCGTGGATATAAGCTCAAATGTAGGAAGAACAGAAAATGAGAAAAGGGAAGAATGCACAGAAGGCGAGTGAACAGACCAGAAGAAATGTGCAATTTTACTCTAATCAGCACGCATATACGTGGAGCCAGCATGTCTCCTGTCTGTTTGCACTATAGCAGATGTGTCATACCACCATGCTACTGCCACCCAGGGGACTCCTGACCAAGCAACTGCAAACGCAACTCTCAGCAAGGCCACCGAAAACACATCTGTTCACACCACAAATACACACTGCTCTGAAGCTCACACTCCTGCTCTGGTCACATGCGATGAATAAAACATAACATATGCTGCACTGGTCGCAGAAGCCAGAGCTCCTGTGCATTCAGCCCAACTTGCCTCACAATAGATCTATCATTAATTGTGTAGCCACTTGTGCAAGACAGGTCTCGCGTGTCCAAATAAACTTTCTCTGTTGGTAATGTTATTGAGTTCTACACTGTGTGATGGCATAGGTTAAAGTAACATACATTAGCCACATTTTGAACATAAGTTTGTTTTTAGTGGAAATTTACTAATTTGTGTCTCTAAGTTTATTGTGCTATATGATACGTAGTATAATGATTTGATAATCTTACTGCCTTGTGGAGATATCCTGCTCTGATATATGGGCTTAAAAACATTAAGTTCAAATTCTTGACGACAGTCATTCTCGTTTAAAGAGGTGCAGAAGTGCAGTTTTGACATCACTGTCTTTCCTCTTTTGTTGTAGTTAAGTGGCCTTAAACAGATACTATGCAGTATTTGAAGTTTAAAATCATGTCATGAAATACGGCGCTTGCAAGCTCTGTGCAAGTCTGGAGACTCAAAGAGTGATGTATTATGGACAGAATGGCTACACATTTGTGTAAACAGCAATTTATTATTTTATACATGTCACGTCATTTGCAGGATATTATAATTATCTGAAAAGTATGACTAAACTCTCTGTTCATATGGTTGTGAGTTTAATCAACTAGAGGGAGTTACATTTTGCTGCTTTAATGGAAAGAAACCACTGAATATTTGTAGCCTTTATCTACCATAACGACATTCTTTCCTTGTTACAAATAATCTCTCATTTATTCTGTTACCTTATACTGCTAAGGTCCACTTCCACGCTGAAGGTGTTGCTACCTGCATGCCTGCTAGCCCCTAAGCTACACTAATTGCTTCCCTAACCAGTAGTCTGCAGTCTCTTTGGTTCACAGCCTAATACACTGTGTATTTATAGCCAACATACTGATAATGTGGGAGTGGAGCGAGGTGTCCCAAGACTCCTGAGGTTAGGGATCAGCAGGAGAAATGTTAATGATCTATTAAATGTAGGAATATACAGTGATTAAAAACATGGATGACTTTAGAAAGGCTTTGAGAGCAGGCTGTAAGCATCATCTTTCCTCGGTCTAACTGTACAATTGCACACGCAACACACACACTCTCATTGCTATTAGGAGAGAAATGGGCTGCAAATTAAAACTCTCCAGTGATTGCAAAAGTGTAAGTACAGAACAAGGGAAAAGCGCAGAGGCCCAGGGAGAGACAGAGATAGATCTGTGCTGTGTGCTCCACAAAGCACTGGTTTAAAAAGTAATGTACTGCCCTGGGAATCAGCTCTACTGTCCACCAGGCTGCAGTCACTGTTCTGGAAATAGCTGAAGAAAATGTACCTATTGTCTCATATTTGCTTCTGTTGGTGTATTTTCAGTCATAAATAATGGAGAACAAGCTGCTGCTGTGCTGCTGGTGACACCGTAGAAATCTGTTGACACCAGTGAATCATTAGTGTGCCCATGTATTTATTCAATCAGTGACGTATGGCAATGTGATTCATCAGAAGAAAGACAAACCAAAAACGTCCAAGTATAATAAGCTCCCACACAATGATGTATAAAAAGTAATCATGTCATTTACTATTTTTGAAAAGAGAAGTCTGAATCTGCACCATCTTGATCCAAGGTTTTTATGTGGTTTTTGAAGACAAAGTATGGCCACTTGAGTGAGCTGTAGAAGTAGCAAAGAACCATACTCTTACTTCTACTGGAGTTGAACAATTTAGCTTTTGCCTATGATCAGAGTTTTAATATCTTCCTCCTGTGTTAAAAAATTAACTCCAGACAAAGTTGATGTAACTGATGTTCTTTGGTGACCAATGGCAGATGGCTGCTTATTTCCAGATTCCACTCAGCTAAATTGGAAAGACAAAGTCTGTTGTGTAAACGACCTCCTCATCAGCAGCATGCTTTCTGCAATCACTCTGGTGTTCAGAAAGACAGGAAGAACTTTAAAAACATCACTGTTAGCATCCGTCGTAGTCTAACCAAAATCCACACAAATTGCTCCAGAGATTCAGGAAGTGAACACAACACAGACATGACAGAGGGCTTTCTCAATTCTTTTCCCAGTTTGTATTTTTATCCCGATTCCTTCTGAATGGATAAGCATATTTTGTCTCTTTATCGCTCTAAATATTCTCCCTCCAGCCTTCTCTATCTGACCACAAGGGAAGACCTCAGTTTGAAAAAGATTAAATCACAGACTGCTTTGAATTCCCCTTCAGCTATTCCTCTCTTTTTATATCCCAGAAATGTCTCTGAACAATGGTCAATACTTAAGTGATCAATAGCTGCAAATATATTCGATCCACTCTCTCATTGGGCTGGTGTCAGGGCTCTGTGCTGGTGAAACTTAATTGGTTCTCAGTAAGTGTGAGGAAGAGTGAAAAGGCTGATGCTGCGATTCCTTCATGTGTGATGGAAGACAGCAGTGGTTCTCATGGTAACTCTTTCATGCATCATGCAACTCAGGAGGATGATGATGTCAAGTCGCACTTATTAAAACTTTATGAAAAATGGCTGGTGTAATTTAGTTTATAGACAGTATATAGAGAAGTGTTTCTTGAAGAAGTATTTACTTTTTACTCAGAAACAAGTTTGCAGACATAAACACACATAAGTTGGATTAGTCGTGTGCGTCAGTTATTTTAAATGAGAACTATGCAGCTTTTACCTTAATCAAACATCTATGGAGTCAGTGTGGTGGCTAAATCAGATTTTGCAGGGTGAATGAAGCTTCTCTTACTTCCTTCTTACTAAAATCACTGTACCAACCCGGTTTGTCTCAGGTCAGGTCTTCAGGTCACAGGTCTTCTGAGAAACATTCATAGATTTTTAACAGACTTTCACTCAATGGTGAGAGCTCAGTGATGCTAAATTAAATCAGACCTGGCATTTTGTTTTCTTATCTTGAATGTACCATTATGTAACAATAGCAGGAGAACTGTGGAGGAAAAATGTGACCAAAACAGCAATGAACTGCCAAACTTGGATTGTTTCCCCTTAAAAACATTGCCATTGTGCAAGTTGCATTACTAGACAACATTGAATTTAACCTTGAAGCAAACTACCAGCGTGCATTTCCAATAGCTATACATTTAGGTTTATGGATAATGGTTGTCTGAGATACCAAATCCTTATAACTCCACACTAAAAAGGCTGGCATATCCCTAAATATCAAAATTGAAATCTTCAATAAAAGTCAGTGATTGACAAAACAAATGATTTCTTCGTTACTAATTATAGATGAAATATCACATAATTTCTTACCCTTGCATCAGTGTTTATTATAAGTACACCCATCATAGCTGAACGAGCCCATTTGCCTGAACATTGGGAAAGTGCATCACAAAGCAAACAGCTGTTGTTGCCTTATTTTTAGATGAAAGAAATAAAAGAGCGACATAACAGAAGTTCATTGGCTATGTCTGCGAAAGACTGGTCCCCAGGAAAATGTAAGCCACTAATCTCACGTGTGCACCCGAGCTTTCCAATTTAAAAGCATCTGATTAAACACATATTTGTCCCGGTGTGTTCAGATGACAGTGGGGACATCATCAAATTATGGGAAAAAGCAGTTTCATTTAGTTGCAGACGACAAGGGCTCTCCGTAGACAAGTCAGAAATAGTTAAGTTAATCGAAAACATCCTAAAATATTCAGCAAGAAAATTGTTACGGCATTGAAAAACTAATTGCTAGACTGTTTTTAAGCCTTGTCTGTTTGGCATTTTTCACCTTTGCTGCTCACATGTTGTTTTGGGCATAAAAATATCAAAGCCAAAATTCAAGGTCAGGAAAAATAGCTTGGTTGATGTTGTGCTGGGCCATACAAACACCTCTTTTTGCTGCATGGCTTTCGCCCCTAGTTTTATACATTTATTTCGTCCAAATCATTAATGTAACCATGGCAAGCTTATGAATTTCAACAACGCAGACTTTCCTCAAATGAGTTACCCTTTAAACTATACAGTCCCCTCGTCTGCTGACTTGAATTATAAATGCGCTTCTTCATAACCATAGCCCGGTGAATCTCATTTTGTCTGCGTGTACAGAGCGGTCAAGGTAATACCAGAGGAGAGGTGACTGTAGCCTTGACTTGCACTATCATCTCCCATCTCTTCTCTCTGTAATCTTTTCAGCGCGTATACTTGGCACAAGCAACGTTAGCGATATGCACATTCAAACACGCACCCACACACAAACACAGCAGACAGATGGTTGAATCTCAGCTCTGACAGAGGCTAAAGCACGGGGCACCTCGCCTCTTCAAAGTCTCTTCCACTCTCTCTATCAGCGCCTTTTCAAATGCCATATGTAGCCGGGCACACTAATGTTCCTTTTAAAACAAGCACGTTGCCTTTTTTTCTGTCGTTTTAATTAGGAAATGGCAAGAGTGGTTCTTCGACCATGATATAAACTAGTGTTGTTGAATCAGAGTGTACAGTTGGCACAATAAATGATCTTCCAAAATATACAAAGCAATAGAGCAATGAATTACATGTGTTCTGTGAATGGAGGGTTGCAGTGTTGTACAAAAGACACAGTTGGATGTGAGATTTAATAATTATTATGATTCTTACGAAGATATTAACTAGAATTTATAAATACACTGGCACAGAGAAGGTTTCTTGTTATTTCTGAGACTAATAAAAAGCACAAAGAAAGCAGACCTCCACCAAGACATTAGCTCTGCCTTCCAATTATAATTGAAGAACCGACAATATTCTAGTCTTATACTTACAGCACAAATGCTTTTAGTTGCGTCACTAAATAATTCCCCTTATAGATGCTCAGATTATCAACACCATTAAATATACCACAAGGAAATTAAAGGGTTTTGCAAAGTGACAGAACAGCAACATAAACCAGGACTAAATTTTAAAAAAACTGGACCATGACTGTACTTTGTTCTTGCAATTCTTATTTTGATATTCCATAGAGATCTGTCACATAAAAAAGCCCATAACACTATTGTGATTCCTTGTATTTTTTTTTTTTCACAAATTGTATATCCCTAAAATAAAGTCTGTTTCCTCACCTTTTCTCTACAGTCCTGTATCTGCCACTCACTCAGTGTTTGGGGAAATGATAGTGAGTTTAGTAAAAGACAGAGCAGCTTTGTTCAGGGCAGAAGCACACTTAGAATAGCTCCTGTTTCCTTTCATCATCCTCTCTCCTCACATGCTTCCTACTCATCTTTTGTCCTTTCCTTCTGCTACTCCCCCATCCTACCTCTTCCCTCCTTTCTGCTTAAACTCCCCCCCTTTACCCAGAATGAGCTAGCGTGTTATTAGTAAGGCACCCAATGTGCCTGTCGGTGTGTGTTAGCGGGAGATAAGCACAGGTAGAGGCGAGTTACATAAGCCCGCCTTGATTACTGTGGAGGAGAGGGGTGAGCGAGGCCCAAGACGAGGGATGGAGTGAGAAAGACAGATTGCTGTACCTGAGTAAGTATAATGTGCTCTAATGTTGGCTGTATGGCTGGCTGGTGCTTGATAAGTAGCCCTGGCTTGTGGGTCTGCTTTAAAGGACAGTCATTAGGTTGGACTGAGTAGACTGGCAGCTCACCTTGTAGATTGCAGGTTGTTTTTGTTTTAATGTTTAACAGGAGGAAATAAAGCCCATGTCAGGTTTTCTTCATTAATAAACTGTGTAGGTGATTTTGACTTCATGGAGTTGTTTCATTATTTTTCTGCATGTTTTGTTTACAGAAATTAGCACAGTGGAACGTTCTGGGGAAACATTGCATGTATTAATTGCTTAATGATTGGTGCCAGAAAAGGTCTCCCATGTTTTGTAACAACAGGGACATTTACAGAGAATTAAGTACTGCAGTCATAGTCAAAATAATGAACTTTTGTTCTGTCTTACTTTCAGTGAAATTTATATACATACACTTCTTTGACAATTTAGTGGTTAATTCAAGAGTTTTAATGATCCTTGACTTCAGAGTTTTACCTCCTTATTATAGCCAAACTATATCAAACTAAAATGATTTTAATGCTTTGTATAGACTGTGACTTCATGCATACTCTGTTTAGTTTAGCATCGATAATGATCAAACTACTTCTGAATTACACAAGTCAGGTTTTACAATAATACCACATTATGACAGGTGAAGTAAGTATCTCATCATCTTAGCACTTTGTGTGTGAGATAATTATTGGCAGCAAGTGAACATTTTGTCCTCAGAGTGTTAGAAGCAGGAAAATGAGCAAACATAAGAATTTGAGTGTCTGACAAGATTGTCATGGCTAGACATCTCCCAAACTGTGTCTCTCTGAGCTCTTGTGGGTGTTTCTGGTCTGCTGTGGTCACTATCTAGTGTACAAGAAGAGAATTTTAATGAACCAACAACAGGAAGGACTGATGCGAACAAAAGCACTTACCTTTGCTCAAATTGATTAAGATTATTATTCTGATTTTCACAGCAAACATCAGAATACAGCGTTTCGCTTTTTGTTTCATAAGGAGCCATAAAAGGGGAACCAAGACAGTATTAGGAAGCCCAAACTAGCCCAAACTAGTGAATATCTCTTAGAATATTTCCCTTTACTCTTTTTCTGCAAAAATGTCAAAAACTTCTGTCAGCTCCCACTTCCGGCACAGTAGTAATTTCTTCAGCAAACGGGGTCATATTGTCAGTGTTGGATCTACTTGCCCACAGGCACAAATGATGATTGTTTACCATCAACTAAAGCGAGAGGTGACAGAGTCAACTGCCACCTTAGCTCTCTTGTCTACTTACACTATGACTTTACAAAGCCAAGGGCAACTGATCCCAATGATGCCATCTACAAACTAACACACGCAGAGTCGGTCACGGTCATATCCACTGCTTTTCACACCTCATTCGCGACAGCGCCTCTTCAAGTCATCGCTTATGTGCAGATGTGCCTGTATACCTTCATCTGTATGTCAAAGCACTCGTCTAGAGGCCATCCAGCCAGAAAACTAGCTTAGGAAGGTGCTCAAGGCCAAACAAGTGTGCGGATTAAAGCACCAAATACAAGCCCTCTCAGGTGTGTGGTCTCGGCAGAGGAAGTGGACGCACAACTCTCCTCGCCCTTAGCCACAGCTGAGGTGCCCTTTAGCAAGGCTCTCAAGTCGAGCAGCGTACACAATACCACCAAGACTCTTGAAGTGGTCTCTAATGAGCAAAGCAACTGCTGGTAGTAAAAACTAAATAAATCAAAACATCAGATTGCAACACAAATCATAAGAAGTTTTACTGAAAGAAATGCTAGTAGTGATCCTTGTTTTTACTCCACTACAGCACATGCATGCCAATTGGTGGAGATGACCACAAGAAACACACTGGTTGCACTGCATAGAATGATTTTGTGTCTGACTGGCTAATTAAAATGTACAGATACAAAGATGGCAGGAAGGGTTCAGGTGTGAGCAAAGCATAAAGCTAAATATAACCATTTATACTGAATAGTAGTTAATAAGAAGCTTCAGCTGCAAAACAGACATGCTGCTGCTAAGTTGTGTGGTCAGCGAGGAAATTGAGCAGCACAACATAGTTAATGCAGTGGAATAGTCTTAGCAGTCAGGAAGATTTGCTGACACAAATGGGATAATGTACTTTTCTTAGGTTCAACTGGGCTTTATATAATGTGGATTTTAACTGTTTTAGTTGGTAAAAAATATACTTTGTCTAAGCATAAATTGGAAAAGGAGATTTTGCTTCATTCATTTGCTTTTAAAGAATTCCTTCATGATGGTGCTTAGACAGAATGTAAAAAAATATATATCCATGCTGCCCATTTTCCAAATAGTAAAGAAGAAGGAATGAGGTGGTCAAGGTGCTTTTCAAATCAGAATTCAGGAAACGCATGCATCATGAGACAAGCCAGCAGGAGGAGTAAAAAAGAGCTGCGGAGAGTCTTGGCATGTACAAAAATGTGGAATAACAATAAGGAGAGCTTTTTATGTGTGAGACAGAGACTGCACACAATGATGCTCCGACACAAAATTCCTCTTTTCTCACTGGCTTCTTTTATTCAGTCTCCGTTGCACAGACATGCCTGTGTGCACACAGTATTATGTAAATAGTCTCTTCAGCAGAGTGCTGCTGTCACCCAGCGAGCATCCTCTGGGCTATCTAGGCAGCCTAATTAAAACAAGGCACAGCATCCATTAATAGATAGCACACACATATACATATAGAGTGAGTAACATGCAGAAAGCACTCACACTCCGATAAAGGACCTCCCAGGAAGAACGCCTTTAAATGTTCCTCTCAGGTGGTAGTCAAAAAAATATCTCCAAGAAAAACACTCAAATGTCAATGTGCACACTGCATGGAGAGTGTACAGTGTGTGTCTGAAACTGAATGGACAGTTCTGCTTCAAAAGATACGATAAAACTCCAATGTTGCTGCTCCTCGGCTTTACTTTTGAAAGCCTTTACCAGCTGCACAGAATGCCACACAGGTTTATGAAGCCAGAACTTATGCCTAAATTTAATCTGTTATCACACCACGTACTGTACATTTTTTACAAACCAATGCTAACTAACTGATGTTGAAGGTTGATTGTGGAGATCTTGAGTCACTTAGTGTATAATAATCTTATAGTGAAATATTTTGTCCAAAGACAGTGTAAAGTAAAGGGGACCTTGTCTGTTTGTGATGTGCTGGCCCCTCAGGTGGCTCCCGAGGTGTGGGCTTCATCCGCTTTGACAAGAGGATAGAGGCGGAGGAGGCCATCAAGGGGCTGAATGGGCAGAAGCCTTCAGGCGCCGCCGAGCCCATCACAGTCAAGTTCGCCAACAATCCCAGCCAGAAGACCAGCCAAGCCCTTCTGTCGCAACTCTACCAATCCCCTAACCGCCGATACCCCGGCCCTCTGCACCACCAGGCCCAGAGGTTCAGGTAAAAATCCTACCATTGTCCTTACATGGGAGGGGAATCATCATTCTGAATATTGTCTTTGAGTGTATTTTTGAACGATTCCCATCCTTTTAGGGAAACAGCCAAATCTAAAACATGTTGATCCTGGTAGTGTAGCACCACTTTTAAAAGTTCATTGACAGAAACTTGTCACTGAACAGCCAACATTTCTGCCCTGTTTGTATTATTTTAGAGACATAGTGATGCAACAAAGTGAAACAACTGGTGAAGACAAAGTGCTTTGAATGAGCAACAAAGCATCCCCTATTATCAAAACCTTGCCCAAATGTTGTCCTTCCTGACAAAATGCTATTCTGATAAACTGTCTAAAAGGATGGGAAAAAGTTCATATTTCATACAGTGGGGATGATGTCTGAAAGAGAGAAGAGATTTCATGAGAATTTACCTGTATATACACATTTGAAGAGTGCAGGTGTAATTTAGGTCCTGACCAAACCCACACCAGACAGGAACTGTTCATAAGAGACTGTGGGGTTCTGTCGTTCACTAGGATACATTTCACTTCATTTCATCATGCTTAACTAGTGGCTCCATTCCCAGCTTTAAATGATCAAAAACATGCGTTCAAAGTTGTGCATTTTAATAAGTCTATTTGCATCTGTATTATTTATACATATCTATCATACATATAAGCTACATAATAATAAATGTCCAAATTTTGCTGCACAGAAGTACATTTTTAAATTTGATTAAGATGTAAAAAGTCATTGTATAGACACAGTTCATCAGTAAGGCTAAATCCTGTAGCTATATATAGTGTAGCTCTATGCATATTATATACAGTATAATTTTCCACTTGGTAGTTCACTTGCATGGACAGTTGTTTCCAAATGTCCAAAGTTGTTCCAGATTGTGTCCAAGAGAGAATATAAAAGCTAAATAAAAAGCACTTTATTCATGCTAACTTAAATAGCATCACCAAAGTCCTAGTAAGGTGGGTATTCTGTGTAGTACATTTCTGGCTATTGTCTGTCTCTCAAATAGCACAAGCTAAACTACTATAAACTAAAAACTAATACTAAAAAATGCTTTTATTTCACTTTTTAATCAGTGCAATGGAAATTAATCTTTTCTGTAGCACCTCATCATACAGTCCATTTTTGGGTCCTGTCAAAAAAGTGCTTATACATTTTTTATTCACTCCTTCAGGAGCACTAAGCCAATCGTGCTGTTTACTCTCAATCAGAGTCAAAGCTTAGAAAGTATTTTTCCTTGTGGAGCAGCTTCCTGGTGTGACACCTGAACGATGTAGCGTGGCTGTGTGTCTGTGATACGCCAAGCCAATTTACAGGCTCTGCAGGAACGCTGTCGCTTCTCATCACAGCACACAACCACGGGACACTTTCTCTCAGTGTTCCCCTGCTTCCGGGCCTCTCTGCTTAAACCACAACCACACTTTTTGGAAGTCACAAATGTGCTGTGTACAGAGTTTCCCTTTTTATAAATGTCCTTAAGGATTTATAGACAACACTGCAAAGAACACTGTCTTTACAGTTGTCTTCTTTTCTGTTGTGGAGTTAAAAATATACTAGAGGTGGGGGATTAGAGTCTTGTGAACGTCTCCTAACAAAGCTCGTTTATATCAGATTGAAATTCTGACCATAATAAAGTCCTCCTACAGTTCTCATTACACCCATCCTGTGTGACTTAATCATGTGGGCCTGCTGTAACACTAATTAATGTATAATGTGCTTGTATGGTCCCTCTCCAAGACAGCAAACATAATCGACACCAATGATACAGCAAGCCCTAGATACCCACTCGTTTCCGATTCTCTGTCGTTAACTAATGATACTAATTAGCAAATTAGCCTTATTATATCCAGGGCAGGAGCCAATTTTAATTGAAGTCAGATTTATTAAAATAAAAAAAAGAGTAAGACGACAAAAAGACCCATTCCTCTATTATATGCTGTGAAGACACAAAAGCCTCATTGTTGATGTGAAGCTGGGAGAGGCAGTGAGAGAGTTTGGCAGGTGAACATGCATCACATGAGAGGAAGGAGGAGATGGAGAGGCAGCAGCAGGTTGTTTTGTTGTAGCCCATCGGCCCGGCGGCCAGCAGATGTCTTCATGCTCCTGGGTCTCTCCAATTGACTCATTTAGCCACAATACACCGCTGCTTGTTCTGCTGCTTCCTGCCGCTGTCATGGACTAATTACTGTTTTAATCACTGTGTATATCCCTCGCTCCACCCTCTCCCCTTAAAGACCCACTTACCTCCTAATCATAATGTTTAGACAGATAAATGTGCACATGAAACCATACTGTAACTCGGTAGGGGCAAATCAGGCCAACTGCAGCATATACACAAAAGAGTAGATTCATTTTAACAACATTTTAAATTGTCTTTATATATTAAAGTAGGAATGCACCAATACCAGTCCATGAAATTATGAAAGTGCCAATCCAGGCCCATCAGCTGGATCACCGGATCAGTGGATTGGTGGCCGATTCCGGAGCCATATATCATTCATTATACTATCATAATTATAAGCAAAAATTAGCAAAATTATCAAGGAATATCAAGTATCAATTGATCCACAAAGCCAAGATATTGAGATCGGTATCAGCACTGAAAATGCTAGATTGGTGTATTTCTCTATATTAAAGCTGCACAAAATTTGAACAACATGAGAAATGGCATTGAATCCAAATGTAACGATTACCAAACCAGAATTAAATCATGGCTAAACTAGGACTCAACCAAGTCCCTGAAATCATCGCTATAATGCTAAATGTGTCATATTGTGTACCAGTTTAGATATGTAGTAACTACAAGCTTCCTATTGTTTAAAAACCATCAAAATGAGTGATGACCACTAAGTCATCTAAAAATCTCAAGGATCTTTAGAGGGAATGAAGCGTCATAGGCCAGCTGTTAGCTCAGTTAGCTGTGGCCCAGGTCCATTAGGCCAGAGAAGTTAATAAGACAGGCCAGACCCAAGTGAGTAATGGAGGTCATTGAGTCACTAAGCAGACTGCATCCAGAGAAGAAAGCTCATATTTCAAACTGCCCACATAAAACCATCTTATAACCAGGCTGGATTCTTTATTTATATCCAAAAAGAAGAAATAATATCTCTTTCCTAATCTGACTCCAAGCCAAAATACAAATAAAGGTGGTCAGCCATTTGACCTGATTTGCTGACACGTATGACTTTATGATTCCATGTCTTGTTCAGTGTGAAGTTTACTTGAGTTTAGTTGGTTCGCCTCATAACATGCTAGTCCACTCACCATCTCTCAAATGCCAGCCATTACACTGACAGAACTCTGAAGAAGGGCATTTTCCACATTTGTGTCATCTCAGATGTTCTCAATTTGTTAATCCCTGAATTGAGTTAACAAATTACATTAAAGCACATTTGCCATTAACATCTATTGTTCATCACATCATCAATGTGGTGACTTTAGAATCATGATATGGATAGGCAGGGTTTGACATTAAAACTAGACAACCTGCCAAATGCGGGTAGATTTCCATTTTGGCTAGTAATACATTAGTTTTAACATAGTCCTGTTTTAGTTTTGTTATATTTATTTTGCTACATTTTGTAGTCATATACAGTAAATAGTTTAGTATAATGAAGAGGATTTGCCATTTACAAAGAATCAGCTGAAACATGTTTGTTGAAGACTAAATGCAAAAATATATTTTAAGTAAATGAAATATTAGAAATCATTGTCCACTGATCAACGAACTTAACAAAATGAATGAATCTGTAGTTACTATAAGTCCTAGTTGACTAGTGACATCTGATGAATACATGCAGGCCAGAGAGCAGTAAAGTTAATGTCAAGCCCTGCTGATGACCCTGTGTAGCACTATTGCTAGCTTTGGCTGTGTGACTCAAATGTCATGACTATGTGCTTCAAACCAGACCACATTATAAAACAGCCATTGTATAAAAGTGCACAAACAGTAATGACCAGTGCTTGTGACACTTGTGATGCTAGCTACTACATGCCTGGGTGCCTTTGAAGTGACACCATGACAACCGTATTGATGATAGCCTATTAAGTGGTGCTAGGACTTCTGGTGGGCTCCTCAGTGTAATGGGCCAACTATCGCTGGGTTTGTTTGTTCTTGAGTGAGGAAAACCATGTCGTTCCTACAGGGACTTTACATTAGTTCCATTGAGTGAGTCGACCATCTGCCCACCATTAACCCCAGAACCCTCCTTCTCTTTACAGGCTGGACAATTTGCTTAATATGGCCTATGGCGTAAAGAGGTAATTAAAAACTTCACCCAATGCCAGATGTCCATGTTGACTTAATGATTTTTTAATATTCTTTTTGTTGTGGTTATGATTTAGTTTTATGTTGCCTTGTATTTTTGCAGTCTCTTTGCGTTTGACAGTTCGTTCAAGGTCAACTGTATTTTTTATTTCTTTGATTTGTTTGGTTTTTGCCTCGTCAGCTTGAGTTGGTTTTCAAACTTTTCTGACACATTTTAGGTGTATAAAAGAGAAAACAGTTCTTTGTTTTCAGTGGTGATGAATTTGATTTGTTTTGGTTATGACAAGTGGTGGTGTGTCGTGTACTGAATGACTTTGGTTCTTGGTCCTATATAGTTCTCTTATTTCAAAGGTGTTATTTTTTACTGGATTCAGGTTCTCCTACCTTGTCACCTTATAAGAAAAATTACACAATGGACACAAGCCTGAACTTGTCAACTTGAATTTGATGTAATCCAAAATCAATTATGTTATGTCATTTGTGATTTATGAAACCATAGTTATGACACAATTGTGCAAAATTATAAATTTGCTGTACGTATTGGCAGCATTAGCACTAAATACAAGGCATACAAGGTGTTTGTCTAGCACACAGATGAGTCTGGATGAACCTGAATCCTGCTGGAAACAGGAAACTGTTTCAGTGCAGACAGATCCAGCTTTGCTCAGCACTGCTCTGCTCCAGCTCCTCTTGCCTCCATGTTTCATTTTGCTTTCCAGCTGCCATTGGTGTTACATAAGAATAGTCTGAGCAGCAGCCACTACACTGATAGATGTTTCATGTGCTGATGGTGCCATATTGCATGTGCAGACAGAGTGATGTTATCAGTACGCTCCTCCTGTCATTTTCAAATGCAAAAAAAGAATAGTTAATAATGATTTTTACAACAAAGTGTGTTTTTTTGTCATTAGCTAGAACAATTGGCCTTCCATGTTGTGAGTCTTGTTCATAATTTGTTGTGTCTGGAGCAGTCTTGCACAATACTGTGTATCACCTGATGACTTCCTAGTCATCTTGTGTGATGATACTAGGCCAAAGAAAAGGTGTAAAGAGCTGGAAATGGTTGGCTTTTGAAAGGACAGAATAGATATCTGGTCAGCCACACTGTTGCTATGCAACCTGAGGTCTGGTCTGGAACATTGGTTAGTGTTTGGACCCGCTCTGATGGGTACAGCGGCATGCACGTTTACCCACAGAGCTCTCACACATATAGAGAGACAATCATCCTCACAGTGCTAGCTAACCTCCAAACTGCCCCCTGCGTACTTGCATGCCCCCCTTACCCCTGCTCTTGCATACCAATTTGTGGAGCGCAGCAGGATCGGCCTGAAAGCAGCTGAGCATGTCAGACAAGGCCTTGATGTGATGAGGCCAGTAAAGATTCCTTTATGCTAGAGAAAATATTCAAATCATCTTAACTAGACTCACAGACCATGTAGACACAGGGAGAAAACTGTTTTAGAGGACCACTTAAACCCATACCAATAAACCTAGTGCACATTTAAAATGATTGTGTTGTCATCCAGATGGAAGAGGCCTTTTGCACCATCAACACATTGCAAATATATTATAGTTATGCTAACAATGGAATGTAAATGTTGTAAATGTATTATATATATTTAAGAACTACTGACATGGGTAAAAGCAGAAAGCCCTTGAAGCCAAAGTCATCCACCCTGTTCTTGTCTGATAGTCCTCATAAGGAACAAAGGCCAGCAGCAGCCTGTGCATGACCAAAGTCACGCAGGAAGGTCGTAGTGACTGCTGGCCATATATAGTCGCTGGAGAAAAGGAGGGTGGGGGCCAGAGCAGCGAACAGCGGCGCTATCGATCGGTGCCACAAGCTCTGACTAGAAGAGAACAGAACAGGCTGCCGACTGCACCAGGAGTGGGAGGAATACACTTTGTACCTTAATGCCACTGGGCTGTAAAGTGCTTCCATTTTCCATTTAGCTTGTTCCCCGTGCCCTCCACCCCTTTCCTTAAGAAACCAGCTCTCAGACAGCTGCAGCAGAGTGGAAATCTCAATTAAAGCACACCCAATAATGGCCATAGTTGTTTCATTGAAGAGTGGTGGCATAAGAAATGAACCTTTTTATCTCATTTACCTTTTATTTAAAAAGTGGGGGTATTTTTCTCTCTTTGTCCCATCCCTTTGAGCAGAAAGGCAATTAAGTGAAGTCAACTGAGGATTTAAATCATTCACATCTCAAGAAAAAGGAGAAGATTAGGAAGTGAATGAGAACAGATTTAGCAGGATGGTGCATGATCTTTGATGAATTTTCCACCAACGATTTAATTTGCCAGTTTCCTGCAATTTAGCCACTAAAAGAGCCACTCAAGGACACAAAAAAGTTAATAAAAAAGTCGTCTACATCTCCTTCAGCAAAAATACAGCTCAGCGCGGCACATTGTCGTCACTCACAACAGGAGGGCTTTCAGAAGTGAGGGGCTCAGAGGGGATTTAGCAGGAGCCTAGCAGACGCCCATACAAACAGCTACCAACATACATGCACAGAACAAACAGCTGTGCATGCACCCTAAGTCATTGGTTATTTGTTTTGAAGATCAGTGACTATGCTTGGACTACTCAATGCAAATATATATTCAATGAGGCTGTTAGATATGGCTGCAAACAAGGCTTGGTAGTTCAAAGTAGATATGTTTTGCAGTTGTTCATTGTATGTACTGTAGAAAGTACTTGTTTACATTGTAGATTAAATATAGTGTATTTTCTTTTTCTTTCACACAGGTTCTCACCCATCACCATAGACAGCATGACCAGCCTGGTGGGCATGAACATCCCAGGCCACACGGGAACCGGCTGGTGCATTTTTGTGTACAACCTGTCCCCGGATTCAGACGAGAGTGTGCTGTGGCAGCTCTTTGGCCCGTTTGGCGCTGTCAACAACGTCAAAGTGATCCGTGACTTCAACACCAACAAGTGCAAAGGCTTCGGTTTTGTCACCATGACGAATTACGACGAGGCGGCCATGGCTATTGCCAGTCTCAACGGCTACAGGTTGGGTGATCGCGTCTTGCAAGTCTCCTTCAAGACTAACAAGACACACAAGTCCTGAACTCTGACCGGTACGAGCAGTCTGCTTCAAAAATTGAACCCCCAACCTCCACCCATCCCTTAGGCCCTTCCACTACTACACTGTAACAGCCATCCAACACTGCAAAACTCCAACGGGAACAACACACAACCAACAAACCAACCAATTGAACTCCATATGGCTTATATTGTAACTTTGGACCTATAAGCCAATGTTGCCTAAGTATTACAAAAATGATGAAAATGTTCATAAGTTTTTGAAGCTCCTGTTATAACGCAGGCTTCTCTTTGTTGTATATTCTGTTTGTTGTGGTTGTTCTTAATAATTTTCCTCTTAAGTGTAAAACAGTAGCAAACCCCTGTATTCCCTTATTTCAGAGAAGAGAATGTCCTTTTTAGATCAGATCCTTTTCTCTGTCTTGATTCAGGATTTGTTTTGCTTTTGTAAATCCGGATCCACTGTCGTTAGTACTCTTTACCTCCCTGTCGGTGAACGGGAGGGGGCTCTTTTATAAATTAGTCAACCATCAGTCATTTTTATTGTGTATTTAAACTTCCCCTTATCGAGTCGAGGACGGGACTCTGCCATCCCGCAATCTCTAATGTAGAAAAAATGAATTTCTAACATGTCTTTGTTTTGTATCGCAAACAAAACATTGTGTCTTTCCTCACGGGTTCGGGGAGATGGGGCGCGGGGGGATGGGTTAGCTTTCCTGATGACACGTTCAGTAATTTAAGAAGAAATATTATAACACTGTTGCCAAAGAGAAGATCTCTTTGCTTGGGAAAAAAACGTGTTTAGAAAAAAGATACAAATAAAGAGAAATAAGATCTATTTTTATAAATGATAATTAAAAGAATAATATTGAAGAATTTTTACAAGAATCTGGATTTGAAAAAAGAGAAAAATATTTTGACTGGCTAACTATGGGGGACAGGGCGGGAAGGGGTGGGGGGACACCACCTTGTCTTGTCGTTCTGCCGTGATACTTTATAGGATAAACGCTCAGTTTGTTTTTTGGAGAATCCAAGATGGCGACGATTTTTTAGACAGATGGTTTTGTGACAAATGGAAGTGAACCTGAGGCAGGTGATTTTGGTAACTTTTCGTGTACTAGTGCGTAATTATTCAACAGCGATACCCAAAAGGGAAGGGAGAGGGGTCTTTCCGAGGACTAACCATTCTTATAGTCCAGAGCCCAAAGCAAGAAGACGTTGTTCACTCGTTTTCCTGTTTGTCAGATGATATTAAAACTCAGTAAATACATTTAGATATACTGCATCGGGACGACTTATTAAACATTAATTCATTTACTTTGTTCTGTGTTACATTTGAAAATAACTTCCTTTTAGCGATCAACAGTAGGTGCTATACTACATTACTCACAGATCTTAAATATCCAAGTTTGTTGTTCTATGTGTTGTTTAAAGAAAAAAATACTTCAATGTTGGCATTGAATTGAGCTGCTGTTATTTGTTGAATATCCATCTTTTGTGGGCCCAAACACTGGTGAGACCATATCTTTGCTGAAGACCAGATGATTGAGGAGGGCCTTGTAGAATCACTGAACTGTACTTTGAGTTTTTCTAAGTTTGGCTTGCTGACTTTTCAGTTCCTTGCTGAGCGTGAAACGTTTGTCTAAACCTAATGATGATTAGCTAGTTCTGTTAGTCTAGATATTTGTTTCCTTAAAGGATCTATGACAACTGTGTCTTTATTTGCTGTGTACAAATAGATGATATATATAAATATATATAGTCTACATTTGTTTTACAATATCTACTGTACTATCTAAGTTGTCACTGTTCTATTCTTTGAGCTTGTCTTTTTCATATGACAACTTATTATGAAGTGGTGGTTCAGTTACTTAGAAAAACTTGTGAGGAAACTGTTCAATTGTTGTCATGTTGCTTGTGGACAAAAAAAAGATTTGGATCAACTTTGAGTTTACTTCCGCGGCAAAAGAAACAAAGCTTCAAATATGACTGTATTTGTTGATTTATGATGAGATTATTTATTTTTCTATTTATTTGTATTTATTCTCTATTTATGTGTATATTTATGTATTTATTTGGTTCATTGTCTGTGAATTTACGTAAATCTGGTACAGGGAGGGGGGCGTTTCTGAGCAAAAGGGAACAAAGCGACTAGTGGAGATGCTCTTCCAGTAGTCCACTGCACTGAGAGAACTTTAGTACGTTTGTGCTTTGTACCAATATATCAAAATGACCATATAAAAAATCTAAAAGTCAAGAAAACTGAAAAAAATGTCTGGAGGGTTGGGGGACGCTCTTCCCTTACTAGAAACAGTTACTCGCTATGCATAACCTAGTTAATAGTTCAATTTGCTATTGCTTTTTTCTTGTCTTGTTAAAATGATATCTTAAGATCTTTTTCAATAAAGTTTAGTCTTAATAGAATGTTATAAACAGTTGTTCTGATTCAATATAACCTGTGATAAGTTTGTGTAGTTTTAAAAAAGCCACTTCGTCCACACCCTCCCTCCACTTACTACCGCTTTGTGATGAAACTTTATGCAAAATGTGGGTCTGAAAGCATTCTTTTTCAGTTTTCTATCTTTAACATTAAGCTCTATGAAAACTTTTAATAGAGCAAATGCCCATTGTTATTTGAGGGTCATTCATTGCACTGGACTAAAGTCGATCACTTAAGAGTCAAAGCATATTTTTTAAAAATGTCATCATGTTTTCAAAAGACCTACCAACAAATCTTTAAAAGTGACAAATTGTTACCATTGCACACCAACTGTTCTTTACAGCAGTTGCTGCTTAAATATAGAAGGTATAAAAAAGGATTGTACCAATTCTATATTTTATATACTCTAATATGATATATATATTATATATTTTGAATGGTATAGGTGAGGGAATGGTTACAGAAGTTAATATAGAGAATTGGAGTTTTTGTTTGTTGTTAAGACTTGAAAACATGAAGGAGGTGCATCTCAGACACCTCTGTACTCCATTCAACACCTCAGTCTGACAGGTCGGGTCATGTGACACTCATCCCATAGTGTGTACATTCATCAAACCATAACCCACCAAACTACAACCATAACCCTCCAAACTACAACCATAACCCACCAAACTGCAACCATAACCCACCAAACTGCAACCATAACCCTCCAAACTACAACCCTAACCCACCAAACTACAACCCTAACCCACCAAACTACAACCCTAACCCACCAAACTACAACCATAACCCACCAAACT
>JAVQKG010343764.1:0-16097 GCA_036025885.1 Hypseleotris bucephala | reverse complement strand
CAAATCACAAAAGTCACCCAAACAATATGATGCCAGTAACCTCAACAGCGCCACCTAGGGACTGAATGAAGATTGTAGTTTTAGAGAAATCCTTCACAAACATCCAGACAAATCGAGGCGGCAGTTGCACAGTGGGTAAGTGTTCAACCTGCAACAGGAGGGTTGCCGGTTCAAACCCCCCTTTTTCTTTTATGAATTTATCTCATCCCATTTTTTTTATGTGTTGCTGATATCTAAAAAACAAAACAAAACCAAATTAGCTAGTATTTGCAGATCATCGTTATTTTTTGCCATATAGATTTTCTGAAGGTGACCTTATCTAAACCTCTAACAGTTCAAACCTGTAAGGCTGTATAAAACAAGCTGCTGATGGGACGCATGGCTCTAGTTTCTCACCAGTGACATCTCACAGTTCTTCCTGTGTCAGCCCTAAGCCGACATGACACACTATTCAAGTAATCATGCCTCACTCAGCAGAGCCAGCTCTTAGGCTCACCCATCCATCCCTCTCAACTTTACAATTCTGATGCTGAATACTGTCTCCTGGAAAAAGATCTCAAATTCTTATTTTCAGCAAACCATCAAAGAGGAGAAAATGTGAATTTACATTTCCAGAGAATAGATGTATGAACCAGTGACACATGCAGCCGACAGAGCAGTCACCTGTCTATCTACCCTCATCTCTAGCATTGCATAGACTGCTTTGACGGACTTCACACAATGGAGAAAAGTCAAGTCAATGTCACTCGAAATAATCAGATTTTCCGCAATTCAATGTTTTTTTCTGTCTTTTATGACCGTGAATAATTTTCAAAATTCTCAGACTAATCAAGGACGGTATTTTTTCCATGTCTACGGCCTATTTGAAAAACAAGAAAACAAGATAAACTGTTGTGTGTGGGCGTGTAATTTGAAATGTTATTCAATATGGCTTTAAGACACAACACAAACAAAGAAAAGGTACAGTATATTGAGCATCGCAATGCATCTTTAGGACATAACGGTCACTGAACCTTTTATTAGGTACACCCGCTCAGATGCTTGATAAGACAAATAGCTAATTGACAGACATTGACAGACAGAGAATGGGAAAGAAAGGGGATTTCAGTGACGCTATGTCTGTTGGTACCAGACAGGCTGCTATGAGTAGTTCAAAAACATTTTTATGTACAACCCTCTCTAGGTTTTGTGCCTTGTTGATGGCAGAGTCAGAGAGACCAGACTCATTTAAGACTAAGACAGGCGACTGAAACTTAAATAATCCCTCATTCAACCATGGTTTGCATAAGACCACCTATGAACAACATTGATGCATAAGAACTCTAGCAGAAAAAGATTACAAAATCTGTGAGTGTACACTGTAAGTTTTGATCATGAAACCCACTTTCATTCATGGTTGCTTTTGAATCCCATTGTTTATTGTCTGGTATATAAATCCAAGAAGGTAAAGCAAATTAGTCCAAGGACATTGTTACTAAAAGGATGTTGAGATGCTGTGAACAGATGTTGCGTGGTTCAGCTGTAGTCTTATCTCCGAGCAGATCTGTGGATGATTGTGTAGTCCAGAGATGCTTGGCTGCTGCAGTGATGGTAGTAGGACAGTGGTGTTGTTAGAAGCGCTGTGGGCTATGTTGTATTAGTGCAATGAAGGCTTTAAACTCAGAAGCTGAAAGAAGGGAGGCTGGAGTGTTAACATAATCTACTATAGCTGCATGTACTATACTTACAGGTTAATGTAAACTTTGTCTTGTTTGAACAACAGTGTTTGACAGGTTCATGGTTAATTTGTAGAGTTACTAATGGGACGTGTACTCCCTGATAGTCTATTATTAATGGCCTACCCTTTTAGTTCACACAATGCATTTTAAATCCTATGTGGTGGTGGGTGCTGTAAAAGCTTGGCTCCATCATTTCATTCATAGTAGTATAAAATTGTATGAGAAACAACTCTATGCGATTTTAAAGAACAATACAAAAGTAATTGATCAAATCCAAAAAAGGCTTATTCTATCAGCTAACTATATCAACAAGAAAGGTACTCCATCATCGTTTTCAAAAATGACAAAGTAATAAAGTAATGAGAATTTGGGAATTTTAGTTTGTACATTATATGCTTTTTAACTTTTTTTTTTGCTTTATAGTCCTCACTTCTCTTATGTTAACTTACATAGTGATAGAGGGCAAGAACGTGAAGGGCTCAGGAGTTAGAAGGGCAGTTAGTGGAGTTGATCAACCACTAAACTCATTTTCAAAAAACATACTTCTAAAGTCTGCATGCTATATAGTGTTGATTTAAGACTAATGTTTTTATTCCAAAATGCTTTTATTAGTAATGCAGAGAGATGCAAGATCAGACCACCATGTGTTAAGAAGCAGCAATAAAAAGGGGGAATGTGTTTAGATTGAATCTCTACTGGAATAATTAGGCCATTTATATTCCCCACTTCATGATTTAAGAGAAGAGCGCTGAGGAAGTCGATATTGGGACTATACATGCGGCAGCATTTCAGCCATCAGCTTGTCCAAGTCACTTTGCTGCTATGATTTATGTATGGCCTTGCTACATGGCTTCACTAGGTAGCCCCGCTGTAATATATCCCGCTTGTGGCCATTAATCCTCCCCCTGATAACCCCAACATGCAAGGAAACTCCATCTTAAATCACCAGCTGTCACCTGGGCCCTCCACTGAGGTGCTGCAAAACATGCCTGTGACCCCCCACCGCCGATCAGCTAACCCGAAAATACTCCAGCATGTGAACTAAGGGGGTCCCAGACTGACTTACTGACCCTTGACTGACAACCTAATACCTGCTCCTCGCTCGGATTGGACTATTTCTCATTTTTATACCCTTCCCCACAAGCAGTGTTTACCAGGGGGCACCGCAGAAAAGAAATGGCTTATGCTTTTTCTGTCTTTGTTTAAACAGCGAAAACAGACGAGTGAATCATTAGCACTAATTTGGCCTCTAAATTAGATTGTTATGTAATGATCCCATCTCAAACTCTGGAAAATTCCTTTAGCTTTGATGCACTTAAAGCTTGATAATTTCATTGGGGGGTTTAAATAAAGACAACATGTCCCTATAGATATATTATTCTCCTTGCCTGCATTGTTAGATTGACCATTAGCCTAACCTTTGGCATCAACTTGGCCTTTTTGCCCCCATAAATGGCGCTCACTGAATATTTTCTTTTTTTTTTGGAACCAACCCCAGTAGATTAGCAGTTTCTGAAATGAGCAGAGTCCACCTAGCACCGACAACTATGTTAAATTTGACCCATTCTAATACATGCTTTGAACTGAAACAGATTTGTCTTGAACATGTCTTTGTGGCTAAATGCATTGATTTGCTGCAATGTGATAAGTTAATGTCTAATTAAGTGGCTAATGAGTTTACATATTTAGTTACATCACTATGCAACTAAATAATAGGACAAATGTTATATTACATTTTATTTTAAAAAGGCCTTACAGTTGAACCCCCAGTCAGGGCGCTTGAAAGGCCAAAAACAGAACTGATCACGATCGAAAAGTCACACGTTTGCTCTTGCTTTCAACTCAAGACCTTTTCAGTCCCATTTAAATGCAATAACCCTCAGATTATTATTAATAACCTTGTATGTTACGATTCCTCATGCATTTGACCTTGCTAAAGCTGTGCTAGGACGTCTATTACTCCAGCTTGCCCTGTGGTTCCTCCTAGTCCCTTTTTCCTATTTCCACCTTGACGTCTCTTTCTTGGTAAGTTCTTGCCCAATGGTGTGTGAGCAGTAATTTGTCATGTCTCTGTAAGCGTAACCAAGGCAAGGATGGCAGGAGCCCCGGGGCACTAGCCGCAGAGCTACCTGAACCACCATCACTGGCACTTACATAATAGAAAATTCTGTTGAAAAGCCAGGGGAAATGGATGCAGCTAAGCTCAGAGAGATCCAGATCCAGAAAATAAAAATGCATTAATCATGACAATACCTTGAGAAGACAACTTCTATTACATCACATAGATGGGAAAAACCTCTTAAGAGACGTATGTGCGCCTATATCGTACATGCAAAGCTGACGTTTGCATGATAGGTTTGAGGAGAAATGGTTTTGGCATTCTGAGCAGCCAGCCCAGCAAAGCTCCCATGGAATCACCAAGCACACAGGACACCCAGGCCCTTCCTTTTGACAAGGTCAGCTCCATGGAGAGATGCTTTCGTCACAGAATGTTTTCATGTGTGTGTCTAAGAATGTGGAATAGCCTGGAAAGAGACAACATGGGAAAAGACTTTGTGTCTTAGAAGTCAAAGTAATTCTAGGCAAAATGTAAAAATGAAACATAAAACAACATACTCAGATTAAGCCACTAACTACTAATTTCACAAGATGTCACTCGTGCTTATCCTCATGTTTACACTTATTATCTATGGTGAAAATTGAAGCCAGGCTTTATGGCACAACAAGATTGCATTGATGGGGGCATCTCAGCTATAACACCTCACCTCACAATGCCACTGTTGCCTTTGCGAGACTGTGAACGTGAAAACCAATTACGCAAGGGTAGGGACATAAAAGAGCCAAATGCAAATGGAACGATAAAAGCCTCTCGTGTGGCCAGAGAGGAGGGTGGTATGGTCTGGCTGTTTCTTGGATCCATGCTGTAGAAACGCTATAGCGGGTTCTGTTGGGTGGTGATAAAATAAGAAGAAACTGTGGTTATAAAGGATGCAATATCTTCACACATCTCAGCCTCACAATCTGCACTCTGCATTCAATTCCACATTCATCTATTCCAACTGTAATGCATTTATATTTATTTTACTTCACAACACAAGCCTTTAGGTTCTCCTTGTTACATGTGACAGATCGCATACACTATTTTGAATGAGTCTGTGAGAAAAATGACAAATTTTCTGTGGTGCAGTGCTATTCCACAGGAGCCAAGAGACTGTAGTGTTGAAAGTTGACAGTAACATCACACTGGAAGTAATGTGTGCTGTGATATCTCCACAGGCCGGCCAGCAGGTCTCTAGGGGTCTCTGAGGGGGTTGTTTACCAGAAATACACAATAGGGGGTTGTAGTGAGCATAGCGCCATATTAAACAAACAAATCAATACCAAAAAGAATCAATTGCTACCAACCTGCAATACCTAAACAACCCTATGGGTTCAACAAGAGGGAGGTAGAGAGAAATGTTTCCCACGCTTGAATGTTTTTGCTCTTTTTGGTGAGCAGAAAAAATAATCAAACATTAGTCCTTCAAGGATATCTGGCCTATTAGTACTACCAGATCTTTTTGCTCCCATTTTGTCCTCTTTGTCATTCATGAATCAGGGCCGTCCTATCCACTCCCTTGCCTGTTGTATGCCCTCTGCAGAAGAGAGACAAACGGCAAGGCAAAAGCAGGGTAGCAGCTGCGACTTTAGCGTCCCGCTGACTGATGCCTGATGAAGACGATGCCCCGGGGAGGGTCACTTTTGGTGTGGTGCACACAGGCTCCTCTGGTCTCTGGATCAATACGTAAACAAAATGCCTTCACAGGAAAAACAAGTTTCAGCAGCAGCTCATCATCTACACATAATTATGGCAGGTTTAATGAGATTAGCCTTCCCAGTTGTTTGGTGGAGCTATGTTTGGAAACCTTATCAAGACTTAGCATCTTGGCTGTTTATCTTTCAACAGCAGCCATGTTGCTTTACAGTGATTATAAAGCTTTAGGGAAAGAAGGTGAATGAAATTACAATTTTAATGTTGGTTTACAAAGAGTAGCAGTGGATAGACTTAACTTTAGCAGCCTGACTTGTTGTAGCCTAATAAAAACAAATTATTATGAGCCTATATCATTATTGTTATCTATTATTGTTATTATTAGTAGTAGTATTAGTATTCGTATGCAATCATACACTCTTTGCTTTTCGTTCATTATTTGTCCACAACTTTTTGATTTTTTTTTTATTCTAGGCCTACCGATGAAATAGCTCGTATCAGTTTTAACGGTGAACATTCCAAACGTTATGTGCGAGTCTGTAGAAAGGCGCTAACTGTTAAAAGGACGTGATGACAGTGCAGGGCAACAGCGTGGTTTTGTTCGCCTCTTTTGGACTTGTGATTGGTTGTAGCGCATCTTTTCAGCAGTTCTCGCTGTCTCTGTCTCTCTCTCTCTCTCTCTCACACACACACACACACACTCAAACGCACCGGCAGTAGTGAGAGTGAGGGGGAGCGCTTGGCTGTTTCACCGCTCGCCCTATGTGCTCTGTATGGTCTGTGCGCTAGTGCCGGGATGTCCTCTCCTCTCACGCCGCTGTTGCTAAGGAAATGGACGGCTCGGTGGGATCCGCAGACCGGGCTCGATTCTCCTCGTCGCCCCCTCAGCCTCAGCTCCAGCCTCTTGCTTATCAATTTGTGACCACTGTGTTTACAAAAGAGCCACTGCGAACAACGTGACGAGGCAGCGCCAGCTCTGCACCAGCCGGGGTAAGGGATTATTTCTACAGCAATCTCAACCTCGGAACATAATGGACCAAGCAGCTTCGCATTTATTCACTCAAGACTAACACGACCTAATTGCTAAATTCAGAAAAAAGCGGTCCAATACGCCTGATAGTAATGAAAATAAAGAATCTAAAATAGTTTATTGCCTGAGTTTAACTTGTATTCAAACTTACATGTAACTACAACTTAAGTGATCAACTACATAGTATACAGTCCATAGCTACATTGGTTTTAAAGTGTGAAATAAATATAAGTTGAGTGGTGCGTGGGCTCTGCACCTTTAAGTCAGCATAGCTTTTGCAAATACCACAAACTCATTTCTCCCTCTCCAATATCAGCTCTATGAGGCTCCTGTAGCAACGCAGCAGACAGCACAGAGAAACGATGGGCTTGCACAACATCCTCTAGTGTCTAGTGATCAGCCCAAGTCAGCCAGAGCTTGCATCCCTCCTGCCTCATGCTCTCCTTTGTTTCCAGCCAGGAAAAGTCTGTGCTGGTGTGAAGTGGACAAGGAGGCTGCACCACAAATCCACATTACTGTTTTTGTTTTCTATTTCAGTGGATCTATCAAACTGTGAATCTGACAAGGAGCTGGTACACTGCGAGGGACAGTAGAGAAGTGGCCGGGCAGGGTGTCGTGCCTGGTGTCTGGTGTGTGAATGCTGCCTGCTGAGGACAGTAGCTGAGGCAGCAGAGGAGACAGCACCGGAGCATGGCATCTACAGGCATGCAGATATTTGGATTTGTCCTGGCCCTGTTGGGCATCATAGGGGCCATGGTGGCTACTGTACTGCCCAACTGGAAGGTCAGTGCAGACGTGGGGTCCAATATCATCACAGCCATCTCTCAAATGCAGGGACTGTGGATGGACTGTACCTGGTACAGTACAGGGATGTTCAGCTGTACTCTCAAGTACTCAGTACTGTCTTTACCCGCGTACTTACAAACTGCCCGTACCACCATGGTGCTGTGTTGCGTATTAGCTGCCATGGGCCTCTGTCTGGCATCTCTAGGACTAAAATGTACGCGCTGGGGAGGTGGACGCCGGTCCAAAAGACACGCTGCAATAGCCAGTGGAGGATGCTTTGTGGCTGCAGGATTTCTGTGTCTGGTTCCTGCTTCCTGGTTTACCAACGAGGTCATCACCAATTTCTTGGACTCCAGTGTACCTGAAAGCAATAAGTTTGAGCCTGGAGGAGCTGTGTACGTTGCATTTGTTTCAGCAGGCTTTCTGTTTATGGGAGGATTCATCTTCTGTATGTCCTGCTCGGGGAAGAGGCACGGTCCCCAGGACATGGTCCTTCTTCCTCCCCCAGACAAACTACTTCTTCAGCAGCAACAGCAGCAGCTGCTCCAGCAGGAGCTCCAGCATCAGTACTGCTCTCTTTCTCCATTAGACAATAAGACTGGATACAGCCTGCAGGACTATGTGTAATAAAGCAGCACACTGCTAAAGAGAGAAGAGCTTGAGGGGAAACGTGATGCTGAGGCTTCACACTCGGCTCTGCTCCAGGTACAAGAGGAGTACAAACCAGAGGAGGGAAACAACTCAACACATTTATCCTGTTTCATGCTCCTCTTCTCTGTTTTGCAAGCACAAGCAATGGAGGTATTCCAAAAGCAGTTTTGGAACAAATAGTTTGAATGTGTACGGAGCCACCATAAGGTGCTGCAGAATCGAAGGAAGCCGCTAACAAGATGCAGACATCCTTCATCAGTAAATCACTGAAATAGTTCCCCGGGGAATGGTTTGAGCAAATAAGGAAAACCTTCCATGTAAACGTTTTTCTCACCAAAGGTTTGAAGTATGAGTAAAAAAGAGCAATCATTTAGCTGCTATTTACAATCATTTGGTGACCTCCCATTTGACAAAATAGGCAACATACTGTCTAAAATCTTTCATAGCAAGCCATTGTAGTTTTTTGTCCACTAGACTGATATGCAGAACTGATTGAAATAAACTGTCATATTTTTGTTAGCTACTAGAATGATGTTGATATTTTGCCTCTAACGCATGCTGTGTGAGCCTGATGGTGTATTAATACAGAGGAATGCCTGATAGAGACATAGCCACACAATGCCTGTGCCTGAAAAACTGTAGAAATATAACCCTGCTGTAAGTGTTCAAAGAGGACTGAGAGAAGGCTACATGTGGGCTGCTGGGCTGGATTTGAGATGGCAAATGCAGTCGATGCCTGCTTTCCTTTTTGTTGCTGAAAACATGATAAAGATGGAGAGAAAATGTTAGGATGAGACAGACGCCTTGAACAGAATGCAACATTTGATGGGCATTTATAGACAAAAATATCCTATTTGTAAGTACCATTAGCTAGCCATTTCACCCCATCCTTAAGCTCCCAGTATATGCTTAGACCTGCATACCCACGCTCTTACACATGCTCATGTGTGTGTTCATGACCACAGTAAACACTCAGACACGCTCGCTTTCTGAATGTGCTTTTCTCCCCTTTTCATCCTCCTCCACACTGCCATGGAAACAGAATCCGTCATTCAAACATCTTTATTGTCTGGCAGTTTGTGCTTGTCAGCTTGTGATTTCAACTTGTTTAAGGGAGGAGGGGTATTTCCATAAGCTTTAATCAGAACCACTTCTCACAGCACTTTCCCTAATCCCTTTTATTACTCAATGGCGTGAAGCAACATACTTGTTAGGTGGTCAGAGATTTAGAGAAATATACTTATTTGCAATCCTCGACTGTTGTGTCTATGCCAGCTGTTCATGTAAGGATGAACAAATGTTTAATGGTGCAGTGGTAAAGACGCAAAAACAGAGTGGGGAGAGGGAGAAGGTTCTTGAGTCATGGTTGAATGAATAGCTGCCTGGCAGGGGGTTAAAAAAGGTTTGAGTCATTCTCCATATGTGATTTGGTTTCCAAGCATGTCAGCAGTCAGTGTGCATGTGCCACCAGTCTTCACCTGTGAAAGGTCTCAGGGTCCTGCATTTTAGCCACATCAATATGCCACCATTCCTCGTTCTACGTTTGATCGGCTCTCTTTTTTTAAGTTGCCCTCTGTGGCCTGCTTGTGTCAAATGTCACATGGATGTGATAGCTGACAGAAGAACACTGATCTATGTTGAAAGCGTGGCCGCTCAACATTCACATTAGAGAGACATAAACAAAACTGCCTCCCACTCACCGGTCACCAGCACTCATACTTTCACAAAGGCCGAGGGAAGGATAGCAGGGGAATATTTCTGTGCACGAGACAGATTTTGGCAGTGATGTATAGAAGTGCACGTTCTCTCCATCTCTCTCATAAACATGCAGCGTCCTGGGGGACAGCAGATGGCTAGGCCCAGCACGCCACCTGCAGGTTGCTGCCGGCACACCACCAGCATCTCTGCGGGCAACGGTGGCTAGCCAGGGCATCACCCCAAAGCAAGGTACCCAACCCACCCAGCCTAGCCATCTTGCAAAGCTAACAAAACTGGCCTCCTGACAATAACTTGCTGCCTAGGCCCCATAACCAATGCAATAAACTATGTAAAGAATGTGCCATGTCATCAGCTGATACTGACACTTTATGTATTTTGGAGAATGTGCCAAATCCTTTCACAATGACAGGTTTGAATACTATCTGAACTTACTTTGGTTTATTTTTTTATTGCGTTTTTTTGTACATGAATTATACATCCGAAGATGTTTTATGGATTTGTGATTTGTTCTGCCAGACTAAGTCTCAAGTCAACTAGATGCTTGTGTACAGTCCAGTGCAGCTTCCAAGGGTTATTTTAAATCCTCTTTAGTCCTCATCTCCCAAAGCACAGTAAGACTTCATAAAGCAGTGTGAGTGTGGTTTGATAAAATTATTAAGATGTATTTGATTTTTAATTCACTGCAGGTCTGTGGAAACTGTACACACGTATCTAGGATTTCAAAGAGTATATATAAGAGGAGTAATTGTTCCTGGAGGATTAATTGTTCCTGAGAACTTTATATCAAGTTAGATCAATATATTCTCAATATATTAAAGATAGATTCATTATTATGTTCATACCATATCTTCTTTATAAGAAGACACCTCAGTGCACCTTTACCTACTTTATTTGACAGCATTATTTTACATGGCTGAGCATTCCAAGCTCCCTGGACCAGTACAAATACATGACACAACCGGCGCTCTGGAAAATAAGGGAACAACTATTACGGTATCTGACAGGCTTCAGAGGTGACATAATGTAGGAGCTAGAAATGTCCTTTTTTATGTGACTGCGCTGCTTGATCATCAGCAAGAAATTTAATTAGCTAATTTTAAATGGCCAGAGTGCAATGTGACTAGGTCCTAAAAGTTTTAGTGCTGCGCCTCTACTGCATACACTGTACTGAAATATTGATTTATGTTTTTGATAACTGCAGCTTATTTTTGTGGATGCTTTAGCACTTCTTACTTTGCCAGAGCATATTTGTGATGATGAACGGTTTACAACGGTTCTGATACACTTGTCTCAATGTGCTTGTGCAAGTAGTTCTATTTTTTACCAATAAAACTATTTTGTGGGAGCAGCATGTTTACTGTATTGTGAGTAATGTGGTCTTATGTGTGAGGCTGATAAGCATCTTAGTGCCAAATGTACAGACTGTTGGATGGTACAGGCTGTGCTGGGCGGAGGTGGGCATGCTGCTCACAGGCAGGCCCCACAAAGAAATGGAAAAAAGGAGTACCAGTCCAACTTAGATATTCATCCATAAAATATTACCCTGCGCAAATGGGTTTTCAAATGACTTACTTTAGGGCCACACATTACTATGTAATTTTTTCTTAAACTAGATGAAACAAAAAACAAAATATTATCAGGATATAAATCACAATTACTTAAATATTATTTAAGTGTTGAATGCTTAATGCTTTACCCTAAAGAACAATCTAACAAACTAAACGTATTTCCATATTGCTTTTCTTGTAGGAGTTTGAAGTTACTTTCCAATAGTGTCTGGGCCCTCATTATAACTGATTGGAGCATAGTCGAGTATAAAGTGCTATTCCTGAAACAAACATGGATTATTCAGCACCGTCTCTCTCTCGCTCTCTCCAACTCTTTTTTGGTTATGCAACAAGAGTGCAGATCAAATAATGACTGCTCTCATGGGGAAATGTTAATAAGATCCATTCCTCTGTGTATTTAACCTACATTTTCCATCAAAGTCTTCCACCCCGTATTTCCACTATGACAGATCTGAAATACTGGCTAAGATGAGGTGAGCCCAGCACTTGTCAATTTCAAGCTGGGGTTAATGTACGCTGTGGGGCCTCACTTTAAGTTTTCTAACACGTCAAACGCACAGATTATTTTATTGACCTTTCTGACCTGCCAATAGCCTTTTCAGGCTAGAATCCACAGTGAAACAAAAAGGGTGACGTGGAAGACAATGTAGTGCTGAGTCCACAGAAGAGCATAATGCAGCCTAGTAGTCATGGCGGCAGACACAAAGAGCATGTTAAAGACCTGTCATGCCATCGGTCAACAAAACACTATTACCCAATGGCACCCCGTCCGACAAACACAGAATGCTCAAATAGTGCCCATATGTCTGCATATTAAATGTGCAGCACTTTGTGTTGGACAGCCATTATTTCCATGAAGGTCCATATTGGAGATATAATGTGGTCATCAACGGGCAGTTAGAGTGACCTTTTGTAAGTGCGGCTCTTCCATGCTCGCAATGCTGTAAGGCCATGGAATAATAACAATGACCTTGGCACAGCGGTAAACTGCTGAGAAAGGCAGTACAGGCTATGGAGATGACAAAAGCAACGCATGTTAAGAAAAACAATGTGCTCTGACAGTTCAAAGGAGGCGCTTTAATATTTTAGCTCCGAGCACTGGGAAAGGTGTTGGGCTGGAATTTATAAATCTAAAGGCGAAGGGGGCTTAATAGATGCAGGTTATGAAAACATATGAAAACATCTGAAAATGCAAAATCTAAATCCAAACCAGGACTAACTCAGACTTGACAAAGGCAGGACTAAACCAGCAAAAAAACAAAAATAAGCAGAGGACAAACTTAGCAATATTGTACAAAGTTTTTTATAAGCTGTTAAGTTTCCTAATTTAATAAGGTAAAGTCAGCCTATCATTGACACAATAAAATGTTACATAAACCTTTGCCAACCCTCATATTTTACAACATAAAAAGTGGTAATGAGGCCACAATAAACAGAAACCACTCTTAACAAAGATTGAGGTTTCTTATTTGTGGACTATTTATCATCTATTACTTACAAGCTTATTGCAGCACAGCAAGGGAGTCATTTTGTTGAGGTTGACCTTTGCTTGAATTCTTGTCAGCACATTAAAATTATTTGACAAAACACCTGAATATCTTTGGCACGCTCACCCTAACTAAACAGAGCTGAATCTGCTCTATTCTGAGTGCTGACTCCATGCAAACCGGGCACCGTTACCTGTTTGGAGGAGCAATGCATCTCCTGAGATGTTCATACGCCACCTCTGCCAGCATCGGCATTTATTAAAGGTAGGAGATGGAGGAGAATATTTTTAGCTTTCTCTTTCTTTGCCTTTCTGGTGTATTGAGACCACCAAGCCTTCGAGCATTCACTGCGCTGGTCCAAGTTATTGAAAATAGCATTGCGGGCCAATTCCAAGTACCGTGTTTGACCCCGTTTACGAGCTAGAAAAAGGGCCCTAGATAAATTGTGTGTGCGGTGGGAGGTGAAAAAGCCATGCAGCGCCCAAGTCGATTCCCATTTTTACTGTGGAGCCAAAGTGGAGGGCCACATCAGGTCAAGAGAGTAGGCATCAATCATGGTTCCCAAACAGTCTATTACTATAAACTAAGGCGGACCATATTCACCAGTCTATTGAATTAAAGCAATATAATAATTCTGATGCCTTAACTTGTAACAGACAGGGAAGAAAAGTAAATGACCATATTTACCTTCTGAACACACAAATTAGCTTTGTTGTGGATTATTCCTAACTCTATCTGTCAACTGCCAGCGCTAATGGACGCTCAATGCGGCATAAAGAAATTCAATTTAGACTCTGCTCATCTGGCCTGTAGTCTAGCTAGACGATGGTATACAAGGCAAACATCTGTAGGTCTCTCGTCCTATGAGGCTCAGTGTGGTGGGTGGTAATAGAGACTGGTGCAGCCATTACTCAGAGCTAGCTGACGACCGGCCCAGACAACCATCTGCTGGAGGTACGCCTCACTCTCCTCTCAAATCCATCTCTGTCGTGAATCTGTCTTCTGGCACTGTCTACTATCAGGGAGGAGACTGGAGTGATAGCATTGTTTAGTAGCTTTAGTTTTTCATATGATGCACCTTACAAACTTTATAATTCTCGCTCCAACTGTGTCCTTTTTTTGTTTTCTGTTCCGAACTCACAGGCCACTTTATAAGCCTATCAAAATGCACATCAAGACAAATCTACTGAAGTTAAAACCAAGTATGATAATGAATAGGTGTTAATCTGCTGCAATTATTATATATACATTCAACCATGTCAATGGCTTACAGATAATGCTTTGATAAACAGAATTTTCAGTGAGTAATGTGGGTAACATTGATGGCACTAGTAAGAGACCTGTTTGAGATAAGAGAGAAGTAATATTAACGCAGATGACACTCATTGCACAAAGGTCTGCAGAAGACATGAAAAAGGCTGGGCAATATTAGCAGAAGACCACATCGGTTGTCACTTACTCAATGCAACTTATTCCCTTATTTTCATTTAGAATTTCTCTTGTTTTAAAAAAAATCCAATTTATTGTGTGTTCGAAATGCCTGTCATGGCCAATAGCCATAATGTAATTTGATTTATTTCTGGTGTAAGACACAAAGCATAGGGTAGAGTCTACACACAATCTTCACTTGACTATTTCCGATGTAAAGAGCCTGTAAAGATGGAGCTAAGTGCTGGATGTTTATGCTGAAGATGAAATGTCTAGGTGGTTATCATTGTGGTGTGCACTTAAAACCTCTTAACCCCTGAGCTGAATATAAATGAGAAATCAGAAAAGCATTTTTTCTCCATTTACCTTCCATATTTCAAATATAGCTGTGATTGACAAGGAAACCCGCACTGATTGAGGTCACTCAATAATCTGCCTGTTTATGTGAGAATTAACACAGGGACTGTGAATAATAGTGAAGAGGAGGAGGCAGGTGTGATGTGCGGCAGGACAGGCATAGGGTATACACAGCCTCAGGGAACACCATCAAAGCAGCCAATTGCCACTCTCAGAAACCTTCAAGGACAATCTCAGTCACTCAATGTGACACAAGAGAGGTGCAGTCCGGGGGCGAAGGAACAAGACGGACAGATTAAACAGAAAGGATAAGAGCCTATCAGCTCACACCGCATCAATATAGACCTGAGCAGCTGCTAATGTAAAATGGATTCAACATTTCCCTTCTCATTATCTCATTAGCCCCGTCGGTCCGTTCCTATAGGTTAAAATCAACCGGCCAACCAAGCTGCTTCTCCCCACCCCCAGCCTTTGACTGAAGCTATTTTCTCATCATAGTTATTTGAAAGAGTTCACTAGTTTTAACCGCTCCACGGCCCCGTTTGATTACACAGATCTAACCCACTTCCGTGTTTTTCACACGCCACTAATTGCTGTATAGCACTGCACCTGCAGCTGTGAGTGAAATATGAGAATTTAAAGGCAATGACCCTACAGTGACTTTTATAAATGCAAATTAAACATGGACATCTAACCCTAGACATCCACACTCAATAATTAGACATAACCAATGGATATTGATAAACAAAACCTTAAAGAAAAAAAGCTATGTTTTGGAGAGCCAACTCATTAAGCCCAAAGTCAATATTCTTTTGTCTGATTTGCTGTCCCAAAGCCTTTGATATAGTGCTGTAAATCGGGCTAGACATTTTTATTATCTATCACAATTATGTGTAATTACTCCAGTGTGAAACCATAAACAATGCTGACCCACAGAGCTTTTTATGGATTATAGTACTGTATATGTCATGACATACCAGTAAAAACAAAAGTCCACAGTGCACAGTGATTTACTATTAATATACTCGATGCACACTCTGCTCTTTTATAGGACCTTAGAAGCAGGAGGCCTACTCATCAAACAGCCATCATCACAGCTAATGATATCAGTCCATGTGGCCATTAAAATATTAAGCTGGATGGCCCATATGAGCTAGTGGGAGGTGCTATTTTATTTGCAGTTTATGCAAGCTTATTACCCCATACAGGACCTACCACAGACATATGGACATGTGAAGTCTAACACAGACAAGCTTAAAATACATTAAACTGCAGCTTACAGACACAAATAAGACATGCTAAAGTAAAATGTACAGAAAGACAGCTGAGTTTGATAAAATAATAATTGGGAGCCATCTCTTCTAAGAGAATGAACAATTAGCAGTGGTCCCATTCACTCTCGTGCATTTACTCCACATCAAAGATTAAATATTTATCACAGTAGCTCTCTTAAAGAGCTGTGACATCTTCAAGGGACCAGTAGTCCGACACTGACATCAATCTATCAAATCAAATCAAGTTTATTTGTATAGCCCTATATCACAACAAAGTTGTCTCAGAGGACTTTACAGAAAGAGGTGTAAATAAACAAACAGAATCAGT
>JAVQKG010343748.1:0-12310 GCA_036025885.1 Hypseleotris bucephala | reverse complement strand
TTCCTATTTACAGCAATGTTCAATGTGATTATTTTCCAAAGTATTTAATACAGGATACGTTCAATAAAGAAAGTGTAACACAAAAAATGTTTCATTAAAATTCAACTAGAAATGGGCTTTCAACTCACATGGACAATTTCACAACGATACAGTACTATTTAAGAAATCTCAAATACAATCTAGACTGTGTGGATTAAAGCTGACTGGAGTATGTTTTGCAATAAGCTATTTGAAAACACTGCAACATCTAAACATGAGATATAGTAAATGTGAGTTGAATTCACATATTTCTAGTTGGACTCATCTAAAGTAATTTGAGTCTTTGCGTCTGAAGCAAAACATATTTAAAAACATTTAAACACTCAGAAGCTGGTGGGAGGCACGTGGATAACTCCCGGTAACACGGTTTAAGAAAAGTAGGCCACAAACTTTAACAGCCGCTAGTGGTTTTTATTTGATTTTGGAGAAATTTGTTTGTACCCTAAAGCCATCCATTTCCATCAAAGCGCATACAATGGACAAAAGTTAACAAACGACATTGCTTCAAGAACAGTATATACGCCATTAGTCAGCATATTATTTTGTTTTTCTTCTTTTGCTATTATTCGAACATGACTTTTTGGAGCTTTCAGAAATGCTATTTTATTGTTCCCACACAAAAATGATAGCTGGAGTTATATTTTCTTTCATTCACGCGGGTCTGAGAAAAGTTGCACACTGAGGCACTGAACTTTTCTGGAACTGAAAATGCATTGGTATGAAATGGTCACTAAAATTTGTGTCGCTAATTTGGTCAGCTCTCTTCAATGTAATGACCATTATTTAGGATTAAAACTGTCACTAGGCTAGCTAATAAATTTGTCATAAAATTTGGTATGACATTGCGATTTTTCTTTACATCTCAAAGATAAAAACAATGCCCTAGACGAGGTATTTGCTCTATATGTGAACGTTTTTTCATCATTATCATAGACATGCTTAAGAAATTATATTCAGTATATTCATATTTTTATCACTTGGGTTACACATCTGTCGCATGCAATGTTGATTCATGATATTTTAAAAAAAGGAACAATGCAAGGCAGTATAGTGCCTGATATACTGTATCAAGCAAGGATTATTAACCAACCATTACCATAAAAATGTGCTTTTAATTTTTTTCATAATTTGCTTAATGGATTATTTTGCTCGTTTTGTATCAGAACATCCAGATCGTTTCTCTTTTTCCAACCACCATTCTGAAACCAATATGTCGAGTGCCAAATTGCACACATTGTTGCTCTATGAACCATTGTTTTCATAGTCCCTTGCCTGCTTCCATTTGCCTTATTCAGTTAACAATCCCCAGAGGTAATGTGTAATATGTGCAGCAATATTGTCTTATTATTTGTTCAATAGACTGTAAGTCAATACGCATGAAGCAAAATATAAATTGTTGGTTTAAGCCATTAGAATGTATTTCCATATTTGTACAAGGCCATCCTTCGTGACAATAGGATGGATGAGATTGCATTGCTCATTATTTGTTATATAGCTATAAGGCATTAATCACTAACCAGTGTGCATTAGCTTGTTACAACCCCCCATAGCCCACTAGCCCCTCCTCACACTGCTGTACGGCCTGATGGGTAATTACCAACTCTGGAAATAAGCTTGGGACCGACACCTTAATGTGGTTTAGTCCTCAGCGATGAATAGAGCCATGGCCAATCTTATCTCAATTACAGGTGCATGGATGTAGTGTACGATGTGTCATGTGAGAGTGCACGTGAGACTTGTGCACGTCCCCGGAGTACAGGGCCCTACAGGTAATTACCTCGGCGCTGTCAACCGTAGCATCGTGTCTATGGTCAATATTGTGGAGGTTGGTGTTGCGAATTAAGGCGGGCAAGTTATTTCTGTGATATGGTTTTATTAATCCTCAAGGTAAAATGTAAAGTGTTAAATTGCAGCTGCCCGCATGGAGTTACAAGTGAGATGCTACAGGTGAATAGGGGGAAAATTATCTGCAGGAAAGGTTCGGAATTGATGTCTCTAAATTTTAAACTTTCCTGCAGATAACTGACATACATATAAGAAATACATCACACATTTTCTGTCTTGGAAATTAAACGTTTTGTGTTTTAAAAGAAAATATCACCTATTAGATGTAAAGAACAAACAAAAATGAAAGAGCATTTTGGATTTTACTTTGATAAATCTGAAAAACTTCAAATTTTGCCGATTTTTTTTTATGGAAAAACAGAAAAAAAAATCCATCTAGCAATTAGAAATAAAAATCCTCCTGTAAAAAGTTTGGTCGCTGTAGGTTTTGCTTTAAGTCGAGATCTATGGGTCAGAGTGAGAATGCCTTTTGTGAAAACACCCTTTGAAGAATGTATATATAAGTCTATGATGCAGGTTTTAAATGCCTTAGTGTGGAGTTGGTCAGAGCTTCTACTCTTTATAAAAAGCAGTTTTTTTTTTTGTGAATTAAAGTTCTATTTTTCAGTAGGGCACTGATTCACAATCTCTAGTTTATTCCTAATGTGCTTAGTAGGGTTGAAGTGGCAGGTCTATGCGAGCCAGTCCAAACTCTTCAAACTGTATTAAGTTTTTAGTTAATTGCTGTGTTGAAATAAAACTGTTACCATAGCGTCTATTTGTCATCTTGTTGAAAATTGGAATTGATTGTCAAGATCTTGATTTCATGCAGTACATTTTGAACAGGTCTAACACATTATAAGTCACATTCATTTCTTGTCATCTTCAATCCATAAATGCTCTTATCTATAAAAAAAATATATATTTTTATTAGGAATACAGTTGCTGATTCTATTTTGGCAAGCTGATCTCAGGAGATATAGTGATGACAGCACATGTTGGATATTTCATGGGTTTTAGCTGGCTCTGAAGCTCAAAGGGAGGCTGGCTGAAAGAAGAGTTCACTGCCTCTTAAAAGTTGAAAGAGCAGAAAGAGCCAGACAGAATAAAGATATTAAAGTTTCAAAAGAAGCCAAGAGAGAGAGGCTCAGAGTTTCAAAGGATGGACTGCAGTGTATTGTGTCAGCAAATGAATACAACAAATATAACAATTAAGCTGTTGACTCATCAATCAGCTATATTATCACATTTGGCTATATACACTCAAAGACGCTTTACAATTTCCTACAGTATTCATTCACGCCCAGTCATACTCAGTGTCCGACGCATGGCTGCCATTCTGCGAGTAAGGTTGACTGTCGCTTGTTATGCATGTATTGTGTAAATGTTTTGTTATGTATATGTTTTGGTACTCTCTTAGAATCCACATATTTTAGTCCTTTGCCACAGCAATTCATCTGCTTCCTATAGGGTCCATTTTTGTATTCTGTGCACTTTGACAAACACACAATGAAACTGTTGCTGAATGGCCTTGCGTCAATATGTAAACGGGATTCTTTTCCGAATCGACAAACTTTTGAAAACTAAAATCCACAGAGTCATTTTTTAATTCTTAGTAGACTTAGATGATTAAATGTCAACGAATGTCAGACCTGCAGAACATAAAGAACAAAGCTACCATGAACATCATAAAGAATTAATCCAAAACTATTGATTTATTTCTAGCGAATGTAAAAACAAGCATGTTTTCTGTAACAACAAACCAAACTGTCTTGACTTGACACAAATTTGAACAAATTGGTTATCATGAAACAAACTGAACCACCATTTTGAAAAAACAATAAAATAAAATAAAATTCTTACAGCTACAGATGTACTGCTATGAAATTTCTTGTCCAGTACCAATATTTCAGTTACAAGTTTGGCTGATTCTGATACGGAGATAGTGTAAAACCTGTTTTAATAAGCTATATTTTCCTAAATTTATGAATCATCATAGACATAACTGTTTTAAATGTACTTAAAATACCTACAACCTATAACATTTTGCCACTTTTGTAAGTTAGATTTTTTTTTTAATATGCTTTATTTATCTGGCTATTTTTATAAATTTAAAAATTTTAAATTCAAATTTTTAAGTTTATAAAAATAGCCATTATTATTATTATTATTGAAAAAACATTTACTTTTTCAACATTTACTTTTATGGTTAATTTTACAGGTTCATATGGATATCAGTCAAAACTATTTGTTTATTATAAGTATGTTTTATGAATCATGTCACATACCATAACATTTTAGTTGGCCAATTTTGAATACCTGCTTTTATACAAAACGCACAATGGACAATGACAAATCAATCAATAAAACACCACGATTATTAAAAAGTAAGTTTAAGCTTAAGAAGTATCCAGTTTGTCCTTACTTACATCCCTACTTACAGCATCTAAAACTGACATCATCTGACACTAATAGGCCGGATTGCATCAAAACCTGATATTCTCCCTGTATTTGTGTTACCTCCATCTCTCACCTCAATGTGTTATCTAGACACACATTTCACCCTACATTAAGTCCATGTTGGTGAGAGCTGTTTTTCATTTGCTGGGCTCACAGTTGCCTCTAACACTGTTACAGCACTCGAATACACCGTTCTTTCGGTATTATGGTTTATTATCCGACACTTGTGTTCCTTTTGGGCTTTTACAACACAATAGCTTCTCTCATCTCATCTGCGAACATCAAGAAAAGTCCCTCTGAACATGCTTGGAGTGCACTGAAATGCAATTAAGTGGAGATGGCATAACCCAGCGGACTTGAACACACCTTTATATTACCTGACAGTGTCCACCTCTTGAGACTGGAGGAGAGGAGTGGGTGGAGTGGTGGTCTTGTCCAGTTTACTAGTATTTTATAACAGAAAGAGCCCACTAGAATGGCAATTGCATGTCACAGATGGTTTTATAGAAAGACATTTTGGTCAGGTGTCAAACAGATGGATCAGGGTAAAGGTGTAGTCTGTAACTTTGCTCAAATAAAAAAAAGTTTAGAAATGTAATAAATGTTTTATCTGACTCGGTTCTGTTATGTAAAGTAGGTAATCTGTCATAATTATTATTTTACTTTAGTCCTTCCCCTGGCCTCTACAACAACATTAGTTTACAGTTGGAGGGGTATTACTTAGACCAATAATATTTGAGTTTCCTTTAAGCCCCTCCCCTGGCCTAAACTGATAACAGACACTCTGCTTTACATCATATAACTGGGTCAGATAGTAATTTTCATTACTTTTTTAATTTTGAACTTTTTTTATTTTAGGAAAGTTACAGACTACATATTTAATGAAACCAAGCCAAATATCAAGAAAGCATTGAATTGAATTGCTTTTCTCAACACCCAAACAACTTTACAAATGAGTGCATAGAGTATTCACTCCTTAGTTACATACTAAGTACCTCTTTGGCCACAACTGTCCTAGGGCAGACTGCGCAAACACATTCATACAGGAGCAATATGGGTAAACTGTCTTGCCCAAGGACACAACACCATAGGAGGTATACCCTGGGTAGTTGCCAGGTAGCATGATTAACTCTCATGTCATTTTTTCAGATTTCTACAATATATTGTTTTTTTTTTCTTTTCGTTCCTCGTTTCCAGTTCATCTGAAATGTGCTTAGGGCTGAGATCACACTTACCCATTACCCCACAATTGCCCTAATTAACCTTACATTAACCTACACAACCTGTATTTGATTATTAATTTCAGCATTTCAATACACCAAGGGACATGCCATTTATGTATAAATAAATAAGGAGGAAATCAGATTGACCATTTCTCTTGATACCCCTCAGAGATAGATAAAGTTATTTGAATTTAATTTAAATGTCATGTCAGACGGAGAAGCCGAAGAAAGAGAGCATCTAACAAATCACTATTCAGCATACACCCAATCTAAGGTCACTTATTTTTAAAAATCAGCAGATACTGTAAGTTAATAAAGCTAATAGCTAATAAAATGCTAATACAAATTGGAGTTAAATGTATTATTAATACCTCGAGAAATCTCATTTTACTGTAACTCTGTACAAGTAAAGAACATTTTGATACTGTCACGTCTTGTCAAACCAAGATAAAGGCGTCCAAAAGAGTCCTTCTCCCAAACACACAGTAGTTTAGATCCAACAGATTATAGCCAGCAGATATAAAAATGCCATTCTTTGACTAACAGATGCAAATACAGATACCGGCCTTATCTATGAAAAGAGCGTGCTCAGTGTGCTGTCAGTGGGTTTAACTGTCATCAGAGCAGCTTTTTATGTACCGCTATGGTCTGTCACAGCTCCAAGTGTTTCTAGTCAGTTGTTGTGGTAATTTTAATATGTGTAATTTGCGAACAAGTTGGGTTATTTTGACTGATTCTCACATAGACATTGTCCGACTACAGTGAGAGGATACGCAGCGTAGCCACAATCAAAGATTTCATATTAAAGTGATGCTTATAAAATGATCCATGTATTTGTCACATCCAGGTTGGATTACTGCAATTCTTCCATGGCAGCCTGCCCTAGAAGCCCCTTGACAAGTCGTGCAAAGATAATTAACAGGAACTGGTAAACTAGATTCATATACTTGTGGTTCACACTTTAAATTACAAGCACAGTAATTATCTGGTATTAGTGTGGTAATAAACAAGTAGTAAACATGTAATGATGTAGTAATTATGGTTAATTATCAAGAAGTTTTTTTATGTAATTAGCCTTGTAATTTCATGCTATGCAATTTAGCATGGTAACAAGATAGAAAGATAATATGGAATAACCAAGTAATTATGGGTAATATATTGTTATGGTTAGGATATGACATTAGGGTTGGTAATTACACTGAAATAACATTGTTTCCCATTTATTACTTGTGTATTACCACACTATTACCACCTTATTACCATGCTGTAAAGGGTTACCCACTTGTGTTAGCATAAATTCACTGTCTTATAGGGCTATACAAATAAAATTGAATTGTTTCTCATATTGTGACACGGGGTGGCCATAGCTCAGCTGGTAGAGCTGTCTTCCAAAAACTAAGGTTGGTACTTAACCTACTTTGTATGCGTATTAGGATAATTGTGGTTGTTTGATTGCTGAAAGAAGCTTTTAGGAAAGGCATTAAAATTATCTTATGTTTTCAAATTATGTGTGCATTTGTTGTCACATTTTTAGATCATCACAAGTTGCTAAGTAGGATTTGTGTATGGGTACTGTATGAAGCAGTCTAAAGTCATACAGTGTAGAGCAGAAAGCCATTGTAGCTGTCCTTGAAAATGACACTGACCTCAGAGCTGGGTCAGAGAATGTGTAAAACCAGCCATATGTCACTGTCATATTCAGGACAGGCTGCTGCATGTCCCCACACTACAGCTTGGACACCTCTAATCGTGCTTCTACAAACCAACATGGGGCATTAGAGAATAGGGACTTGTGTTTAGCTGGTGGCATTGTTTAGATGGTAGAACAGAATTGAGTAAAATTAAAAGGATGGTGGTTCAATTTGCACTCCAGTGTCCATGGGCAAGACATTTTATCTGTCTTGCTTATGTGGTAGTCTGATTGGTGGTGATCAAACAGGCGCAGAATTTAACAATAAGGATGTACAATGTAAAATTGTACTAAGAAAAGCCTTCTTCTAGAAGGAGAAATCGGATTTGTTAAGGGTACATGATTCAAGACAGACGTTCAGTAATTCATACAGTTCAAATATGACAGACAATTTATTCTTCCATCAACTGAAACAAAAAGCTTACACATTCTATTAAGATTTAAAGTCAATTTAGCATACCATAATCTGGAGGTTTCTTAAAATATTGTAGATGGGACTCATGTACTCAACATTTTTATTTTATTTTTAGGAAACCTCTGAAATACAGCCTAGAAGGTGAAAAACATAACAAGGTCCCTCTTTATATTACATATGAATACCTCATCAAGTACAGCATAATACAGTGGGAAACAAACTGTAATATTATGAAACTACATTGTGCATAGCCTACATAATAGTTAGGGTTAGTTACAATGTAGTTAAATGTTATAACAGTTCGTTACACAGTGTATTACATTGCACTTAATTAGGTAGATACAATGTAGTTAAAGGATGATGTAAATGATGTGTTGAAAAATCCTCATTAAAGTATTATTCTCGTTTGATGTAGTCTTTGGGGGGAAATGCTGAAACAGATTCTTGTGAATGAGCAGTCTCCACAGGAAAAAGGCGGGAAGTGGTGCAACAGATGGAGTTGGTAAATGGCTCTGTTTGAGTCTTTCAATAGACACAGAGTAATTATGAGACGAGCAGCATCTGGAAACAGTCAAGCTAATGAGAGAGCTACAGGTGTGAGCTGAGCACCCCCAGAGGATGTACAAATCTACTGTTTACTTCACATATGCTCAGGAAACTTTACCGTTAGAATGGCATTGACTTTACAACACAAATCGCATAATGAAGAAACCTGGAACGCACCATCAAATTCTTATGTCAGAGTTCAGAGTTGTAAAAATCTGTTCCAATGGCCCTTGATTTTTTTATTTCACCTCGGAAACTTGGACAATCCCAAGAGGAAAAATCCAAAATGTTGCGCCCTTTACATTTAACTAAAATATAACTATCTAAAATATAATATTGAACTAACTTGTTTTGATGGATCTGTTAGCATACTCCTGTAGTGTTTAGCATCAACCGCTACAAAAGAAGCTAAAATGCTAACTATGCTAACTGCTACATGGATTATCAGTCGGAATGCCTTCATCACTCCAAGCTCTGAGGACAACTACAAAGGAGCATGAAACACGGTAAATAGTAGTCATACCTCCCTACTGTGTGGATGTGGATGGTGATGGAGGAAAGTGAGATGGTTCTGCTCATGTGGTGGTGATGGAAGAGTTCAGTCCAGAACGAAGAACCTTCTTGTTTTGCCAACATGCATACCACAGCACAATATCCATTTTCTGATCCTATATTATTATTGGTGCTGTGATCTCTCCTAAAATGTGTAAAATGCTAATGATGTGAGAAATCAAACGTGACTAATGTGTTTGGAAACAGAAAAATCAATTGTCTCCCGAACAAATGGGAGAGCTATTAAAATGATTTCTACGGCAGAAAAAGATGATTGTGAGCCGTGGGCAAAAGCAGCTAACACTGTTACAAGATGTCTCCTTGTCCATTTAGTATATTGAACTCAACTCAACTGAGATTTGCACGTCTTAAAACTTGCAAAATTATAGTTATTCAAAAAATTGTTTACTTGTGATTGTGTTGACGTGTAGGACATGTGGTGTGAATGTGAAAGCATTTTTCAAAATTTATTTAGAGCAATTATACATATGACGTAGGTGTCATTCATAAGTTTCCTAAAATTAGTTAAAATGTAAAAATCTGAAAAATGCTTAAAGATGAATACTTGATCTTGTTGTATGACACAAAGTATAAGTCGTTTGTAGTGTGTACTGTGTAAGTAATACTTTACTATTGGTCAAAGTGGTACCCCATGAAGTCTGATTTGATGTTGTTGTAAAGGCTAGGGGAGGGGCTAAAGTAAAATGTCAATTGTGATAGATTAACTAACTTACATCATAAATCAGGGCTGGTAAAGCATTTTGAATTTTCGTACATTTTTTATTTTAAGAAACTTGCAGACTACACCTTTAAAGTGAAGCAATGATTCCCCTAAGTCCTTTTAAGTGATAACACGTTGTACTTTTACTTATTGCATTAAATGTTTTAGTACATCTTCCACTTTTTCACCATTAATATTTTAAGGCAGACATTCGACTAATAAGTTGAGTAGTTAAATCATGACCTTCAAAAGCCCAATGACAAGACGTGGATGAGGGGATAAAACATTATTATTCGAGCGTCTCTATAGCTGAAAGATAAGATGTATAAAAGTCAAATAAATAGTTTTATGACTCAACAGCTGGTGGTTAGGGTTTGAATAAAAGACTCTGTTGTTCTCTGTGGGGAGCTTGCTTCACAGGACGCCCCCGATCCACTCATGAGTTAAAGGGAGTCAAAGTGCTTCTATAACGCCACATTATCACTTCAAAACTATTTACGCCCCCAAAGGTCACCCAGCAGGGACATGGAGCACATTCTGGAGGTTTTTGAACCGATTTTTTGGACTCCAATAAATTGATAAAAATGAGATTCATGTATAGAAGGGGTTGGAAATGTCAAAAGGACGTCCATGTGTCCTAAATCAGACGCATGACACGGTAGAGGCTAACCTTCTGAAATGACAGCTTTACTGCAGATTGAGGCGAGCGGCCATTAAAGTTTTATAATAAACGGCAGATGAAGAGTAGCCAACTGTGTCCTTCAAGAGACACAAGCCCAAGTCAGGTCTAAGTACGGACTGGTTTAACCCTCACATTGGGTAAGGATCAAATGTTCCTTTTCCAACTAGTAAACAACTTTTTTCCTAATAAATGCCATTGTAAATTCTAAGACCTAACATGGACTGAATACACTACAGCGATTATGAGAAGAAAAAAAAAAGCTCAACAAAGGCTTTTTAAGGATACTGCGCAAAAAACAAACTGGAAAAAAAACCTGATGGCAAACTCAGTGTCTCAACAGGGCAAAGAAAATCCCAAAAGACACCCTGGGACAGTTTGCCCTTGGGAAAAAGGATACAGGAGCCTAACACTGATTAAGGAGCCATTTTCATTTAGTTGCACTTGGGACTTTTTCGTATGCACAAATCTTTGCTGTTTTGCTCAAATAGTGTTTTATTTTTTTGATGGATTGTTATCAAAACACACAGGTTTTTATTCAAATTGTGGTAACACTTTATTTTACATTATCCCTTAACTATCCCTTGTATCGACCTCATTAAGTACAATGTTATCCACTGTGAACAAACTGCAATGACATCTAACTTTTGCAACTAACCCTAACCTCAACCCTAACCTTAACCATTCTGTATGTACAATTTAGTTACATGTTATTTCAGTTTGTTACACAGTGTATTACATTGCACTTAATGAGGTAGATCCAATGTAGTTAAGGGATAATTTAAAATAAAGTGTGACCAAACTGCATATTTTCTGGTTAATACAGTCTCCACCTAAACTCAACATCCATTTACCCCAGCACCTAGAAACTAAACTTGTACTGACAGAGAACAGACTCCTGAATGCGCATTGACAGATCCCAGCTTTGCCGAGGGATATAGTGCCTCCATGCTTCAGGCCTTGTTTGGAGCAAAGCTTTAGAAATAAGGGCCCAGGTGCTCTCACATCTGTGCTGCAGTGTGTGAGTGTCAAGTGATTGTTATCTCCACCATAGAGGTTATAGTACGCATTTTGCTGGTTTGCCAAATAACACAAAAATAACTGAATGGTTTTGGTTAGATTTTTTGTACAGTTGCCAGTAGGAAGAACTATACAAACTCCTGCCAGACGTTTAGCTGTGGTGGCTGCAGTGTATAGAGCATTTACCCATAAACTTGAAGATCTCTTGCTTGTTAGTTCTGTAGGCTATACAGGATATGGCCAGAAATATTACTTTGTTACCAAATGCTTTTTTATTACCACCTCTGCCAAAGATATAATGTTTTGGTAGCGCTGGTCTGACTGTCACCAAGTGACTTTACTCAAAAACTACTGACTGGATTAGGATAACATTTTCAAAGAAAGAACAGCTGCCTTGGCAGAGGTCTGCCATCATCTTCCACCTACTATATGGTCACAGGAACTATGGGTATTAGGTGGGACACATCCAGAAAAAATAGACACAAGCCCTGTACAGAAAGACTCAATAATGCACTAAGGGACAATTGAGTCACCAACACTAACACATAAAGCACATGCACTTCACCCACACAAATAGTAATTCTACAGCAGATTGGATCTCATGTCAGTTTATAGAGGTACTGACACTCACAGGGACCTTACCATAGTCCTTGAACCACCCTATACCCCGGGGGTCCTTCTTTTCCACCTGGCTCCCACATGAAGGCTGCATACACCACCTCAGCCAGAACCTCCTGCTGGTCCTGGCACTCCCAATCCACCGTTCTCTGCACAATGGCACAAACGTGAGCCATCTGCTGCTGTGACTGATATAGATGTCACACACTGAAAAGCATTACTCAGAGGTCTAAAACATACTCCTTTGTTTATCACCAAATCAGTTTAAGTGATTTATTAAAATTATATTTTGATCATGCAAATCTCCACAAAAGCTAGACAAGTGATAGCAGAAGTAATTAGGTAGAGCTTGTACTTACTAATTTGGCAACTGTTCTTACACCACTCCAGAAGTGGTTATTCAAGTTACTATTAATTTTATAAATTATACTTGGCATTGGCAAGATATTTTCGGCCATCGTAATGCCACTCACTCTTAGAGAACATACTAATAGCTATTCTAATAAGATTTTTTTTTTTTTTT
>JAVQKG010343708.1:0-15642 GCA_036025885.1 Hypseleotris bucephala | reverse complement strand
GTTTTTGAGTTATCGCGGTCACACGGCCAATCTGCGGACGCGGACGCGGACGCGGACGCGGACGGACATGAAACCATAATATCGCCGAACGCATTGCGTTCCGCCGATATAATTAATATTCATCGCAGATGTACCCAATTTTAATCACCTCTTCCTTAAACCAGTCCTGACTATCCCTGAAAGCTTCATCCAAATCCGTGCAGTAGTTTTTGAGTTATCTTGATCACGCGGACACGCACGCGGACACGCACGCACGCACACACGCCAACGCCGGCGATCACATAACCTCCTGGCGGCGGTAATTATCTAGGATTGTTACCTGCTACTGTTTATGCTGGATGAGTTTTGGGATTGACTTAAATAAAAAAAATAAAAACTAAAACCACACACCATTACGGTTACTGTGACTGATAGACTATTTGGTTAAAATATTTCAAGTTTAAATTTTACACATTAAACACATTTTCTTCACTATCTCACTATGCATGGTGTCCTACTAAGTCGTACTTTTGAATATTCAATCTTTCTTTTATTTATTCCTCATGTGATGGTGTTCAGGTACCGCGCTGTTGCCTCCTGGAGTCGTATCAAAGGCATCGGCGTGCCAAAGTGGATGGCCATTGAAATCGCCCTCATCTGGATCATCTCAATCGCCCTGGCCGTCCCGGAGGCCATTGGTTTTGACATGATTACTATGGACTACAAGGGCGAACATCTGAGGATCTGCCTGCTACACCCCATGCAGAAGACAGCCTTAATGAGGGTAAGCTTTGGACCGACAGGAAAAACTGTGAAGGAAAATATCGTGTTGACACAGCTGAACACCTGTCTGCTGTATCAAAGATTTCTTGCAGATAAAATACCTAGAAAACTCATATAGGGGTTATATGGAGTTTAAAGTCATAAAGCAATGTCATACAACTATTAGAAAGACATTTCAGGGGAGTTATAGCTCTCAAGGCCAGTGGAAAGTGCTCTTACAGTCTGCGTGCATGTCTTCAATCAACCTTAGAATAACAACAACAGGACGCCTTAATGCCTCTGAGGTCCGCTGATGAATTGGTCTTCAAATACACCTCAACATGTCAGTATGCACCCACCCACAGGCCCCTAACCGCTCACCAAGGGTCACTTTACATTTGTGCAATTTTCTTCCGATGTGCTTTACCTTCACCCAGGAGAAGATGTGTGTGTGTGTAAACTCAAACACTATTTTTTCACCTCTCTACAGTTTTATAAGTCTGTGAAGGACTGGTGGCTGTTCGGTGCGTATTTCTGCTTGCCTCTGGCTGTAACTGCAGTTTTTTACACTCTGATGACCTCTGAGATGCTGCGAAAGAAGAACGGAGTCCAGATTGCACTGAGTGATCATCTAAAACAGGTTTAATTACTTTTACAAAAATAAATAATTTAGCAGTCAGAAATTATTTTGTCTTTGCTGCTAAAGAGAGTCTTACTACGAATGTTTTGTTGTTGCTTTTTAGCGTAGGGAAGTGGCTAAAACAGTTTTCTGCCTGGTGTTGGTCTTTGCTCTTTGCTGGCTGCCTCTCCATCTGAGTCGCATTCTCAAACTCACCATCTATGACGAGAAAGACCCAAACCGCTGTGAACTGCTCAGGTATGACAACAAAAAATATACTTTTTGCATCAGATTTACATAGCACTTTTCTAGACACTTTACATGGTGGTAAGATACAGAACTCTAGTCACTGTTGCCTTTGGACAGACTGACGGAGACATGGCATCCATACCACACACACAACCTCTTTGACAACCAAATACAAACTACACAATCCCATTCATACTTTTAAGGAAAATGAAGTGACTTGCCCAAAGAACTGATTAACGTGGGGATTGAACTGCCAACCTGCTAATATCTATTTTTATAAAACTCCTTCAGTTTCTTCCTGGTTTTGGACTACATCGGCATCAACATGGCATCAGTAAACTCCTGTATTAACCCTATTGCCCTCTACATGGTCAGCAAGCGCTTCAAGAACTGCTTCAGGGTAAGACACCACACAACAGTCAATGAAATACACAGATTTCCTAAAGTTATCCTAAAATACACTTTTTGCCCCTAGTCGTGCCTGTGCTGCTGGTGTCTCCCGGCTGAACTGCTGATGGACGAGAAACAGTCGTGTATGAAGATGAAAGTGTCTGACCGACCCTCGGACCAGAGCAACTCCAGACTGACCAACAAGTCCACCACAGCCTGAGGGGCGGGGCTAGGACAGGAACTGATAACACACGCAGGAAGATGGATGAGGTGCTGGTTTTCATCCTTATCCTTCAACAAGATTTCACAGAGAAATGGACTCTCAACTTTCAAACAAAAAGCAGCATTCTGGTCGCTTTTTAAGGACCAAAATGCGGCATTGAAACTGTACAGTATTCAAAATGTGTTGGACAGAACAAAATGTGATAAAGCAGTGTTTTGAAAAGTGAAGACAGTATACTAGGTAACTTGCCGGATATGTGAATGTGATTTCTAAGCTCTGTGATGTAGGTATGGTGGAGTTGGATGGACTAAAATGTGTGAAAGGCATTGTGTCAAGGCCATAACCATAGTCAGTGTAAAATTTAAACTCTATTATAAAAACTATTATAAAATTTGAAAGAAAAATAAGACAAAATCATGCCTACAACATATTGCACTTTTTAAACCACTATCACTCAGAGCCATCAAGACTGCACTGGCGGCAGAACTAAAAACAACATGGCAACATGTTTATAAACATATCTGTAAGAGATCAAAATGGTTGTACTAGGAGGACTTGGTGATGGGGCTGCATGTGTGTTGGCATCCCATTTGACATTTGTTCTGTAAAAAAATAACTACTAAGATATGAACAATTACATTATAGAGCAATATCAGTTCAATACAGTTTAGGTTGGTGTGGAGGACAAATGAATTAAACTTAGTAAACTGAGATTGTAATATATTTTTTTTAACACAAGTAAAGTCCAAACAGTTGAGCTGGTTACCCTATAGTTCTGCACTGGTGGGGAGCAAACTCAACTTGGTCAGGACTGTGTTTATAAAGATGCCAATATGCCTGCTCTGAATCAGTAAACAGACAAAAGCCAGGACTAAGCCCAGTAAAATGGATCATAGCACTTTGCATTCCCTTCATTGTTAACCTTATGACTATGGCCCTGCTTGTGTACACATTTTCACCTGTTAAGTTAGTTTACCACTAGTTATTTTTGAACTACTGATGCTTCTTTATTTTAATGAACTTTTGTATTATAGCTTATTATTCAACATTTATTACTGTATGTATGTTTTTGGGACCAACAATTACTAATTACATTGGTTACCAGTTGGTATACAAGAAGGAGTGTGCCTTCTACAATAAATGTTTTTAAAAAATGTCTAAACCTAACAGTTGAAGAGTTAAGGGAAAAGTCTTGCGGCTGAAGCTTTATACAAATGTTGCATGTGTTGTTCAGATTGAAGCATGACAGGACAGTATCATGTGATGCTTGGTGCTAACACTGAGCACACTGTGATCTCTGCTTTTTGGCCTCACTTACAAACAGCTCTGACCTGGGGCAATTCCTGGTGCTAAACAAGTGTCACACATGACACATTAGTTGTCAAAGACACTCTCTGTCTTGTTAGAATCACTTATTTTGTCTTCAACCACTTTTTGTTTGCCGCTTTCTCGGGTTTTCCAGGGCTGCATAATTTTAGTTTAAAAAAAAGGAATGATGTTGAATATTGCAATAATAATGTTATAATGTGATAATCCTAACTGACATATTTTGCAATCCTTAATAAGTATGTGGCTTTATTGACAACATCGTGTAGAGTAAAAGTTCAATTTCAATTTATAGCCACATGGGTCTGATACTAAACCAAGACTAAACCAGAGAAAAAGATTGGAATGAGTTCATGCATAGATTTGTCTAAAAGTCTTTATTTCTGTCAGATAAAGATATCTGTGATTCATTTAGTTTCTAGTGATATTGATATTGTATTTACAGATATCACAAATGAATACATTTGTAATATACATAAACGAATCCATTCCCTTTATGTTAGCCTTGCCGGTTTTCCCAGTTACCCCTCTGGTAATGTTATCCCAAAGTGTCTTCAAACAATTCAAAGTGGTTTAGACATGAACTAAGAGCCAGGGCTGCTGCGTAGCAAAGCCCAAAAAACTACAACTAAATAGCTTTTAGAACATTCCTCGCTAAATTATCTCCCATTGCAGCCCATTATGCTCCCAGACCTTGTAAATGAAATCCAAAGACCACTTCATGTGTCATTCTTGGGTCAATTTTTGATTTCTGTTTTGCCAAAGAATATAAAACATATAAAAACACCACAAAAGACAATTATATTGAGGACAGCCAAAATGAACAGTCAATAAATCACACTGGTTTATTTTAATTAGTCAAATGTAGCTTAAATTCCCAATTTTGGTGTGGTGCAAAACCTCCTCCTGTTTCAGATTATTGTCCCAGGATGCTGAAGTTGATTTGTAGACATTTGGCAAGCAGTAGTGCAAGACAAAATACAACAAAGAGAGTAGCATTTTGAAATCCATTTTCCTCTTTTGCAGCTGCATCATTGCATCTCACATGATTGATCTTAATGGGGATTTTTTTTTCTTCCTTCACAGACGCAATGCATCTTCAAATAATGGGGGGCATCTAAGTGATACAACAGACAAAGCTCGGTTTGTTCAGCCACAACTAATAATGATATTGGACCTTGCGCTGGCTGCGATTTAAAGCCGCTTTTATTGCTATTACAGGAGCTGGAGAAACACAGCAGATGGGTGTCAAAAGGGTAATGAGAAAACACAGCCTCATTGAGAATAAAAGACGCCGTAAACTTTTTAATAGAGTTGTCCTGTTAGCTTTGCAGAGAGGGTCTTTTTACACTTAATAAAGATTTACTTTATCTCCGCTACAGTGTGTGCTCCAGCAAGCTGCAGATATAGACAACATGCATACTACAGTCAAACCGTCGCTCTTCTTCCCAACATCTGTTTAAAGTCGTGGAAAGTGCCAGAATGTCTTAATAGTTCTAGGGTCTGTGTCTCGTGGGTGAGGGTGTGAGTGCATATTTTGCAGTATTTTGCATATTTACTCAGACTGTGGCTAATTGGGTTCACAAACATGTAGCAGCTTTAGAATGTACAAGATGTTTAACAGTTAGGGGCTGAAGCTTTACTTATACTGTGTCCTTGAAGGAATATAAATGTATCAGGAGCCAGGAGAGACATGTTTTCTTCTTTATAATTGTTCCAAAACAAACGGAAACAAGCTAGCATGTGCCTTTGCTAGCTACAAAACAACCTAATAAAGTAGCCAGTGAGAGTATACAGTATCTGTTAAAAGAAGCAGACAATGGACCATTCAGGACCTATATTGCAACTGATATCATTAAAACTGGTAATTAATACATAAATACATGCAACTATCAGTTAAAAGAGGACAATATAGTTGCAACCATGTAAACATTCTGCAAACTGTCTGACACATCATTTGAAGATCATTTGTGACCTTTTCAGAAATTACCTGCAGCTCAACACTTGATTAAGTACGACAATCTTTAACATGTGTCACACAAGTGTAATCAGTCAAATGTAAATGCTTTTAGGATTTGTAACATCACTTCTTTCTGAATATTTATTTTGGATTTAAATCACACAGTGGAGATCTGTCTGGCACACAACCTTCTAAAACTTGGAGAAAAAAAATATCTGTTTTGAGTGAAGTCCGTCCCTGGAAAAACTTCAAGGGAAAAACGTTTTTGAACTAAGCCGAAACTAGCAAGATCAAATGAACATAACACTAGTTTTCCTTTTATTAATTATCTGCATTTATATCCTAATCATTTTTCATAATAACTTGTAGTAAGAAAACACTGCTCTTTTCAATCAGTTTCCTTCACACCAAAATATCCCATCATTTTAATAGTCGCAGCTGTGACACACACACACAACTAAACCCAACATAAGGTGAGCAGACTTGACTGGCAGAAGGAATTCATCACAGAGACACATACCAAGGCAATTCTTTCATCTTTCACTCTTTTTTCCACCACAATCAAATCACCAGGCGCTTCGTCAAAACCTTATACTGTTGATGTACCACCTCAGTCAGACCCCTTGGACAGTGGGACAACAAATCATGCTGCTAACCCCAACCTGCGATTTATATGAGCTACAGATCGGCATGTGGAGTGTGAAGCGAGCATGACAGAAGGATTTGCCTTGTAGCAGGTCCCCGAACACTGACAGCACATCAGTCAAGGTATATGCAAATTTGTTTATTCATTTTTCCCATGGACTAAGACTGATGGGTTCCACATGAATTGAATTTCTTGCAGGTATCTGGGTTTTTCAGGTTTTCTCATTTTTGCTGAAACTCTCGACACTACATATTGTAACAATCAAATCCTACCCTCTGCCACTTTTAGGGAGTTAACCATATTTAAGAGCCAAACCAAGCACTTGAAGCATTCCTGAAGCAGCCCAATATTCAGCAACAAAAAAATTACAGAAAGATACAACGGGAGGAGAAACTTCAAAAGGGTAGTTGTACAAATGCCTCAGTACCTCATGTACAAGCTACTTCAAATTACAGCATTATGTAACAGACTGAACATAATGACCATGTATTAATAACTAATCAACACATAGATAGATAGATTTTAAGCGTGTTGTTATAATTACAAACAGGAGAGCGGGCACAAAGGGTGACTTAATAAAATAACAGTCAAAAATAATACTCAATTATCAATAGGCTTTTCAGTAGATTCCACCATTCATTGTCTAGCAATCTTTGGTACTTGTAGCCACAACTAACAAAGACATGACAATCTTAAAGCACCAACCAGCAACCATCACCAAAGACACAGCCTATAACGTATTCATTGCCCAAAGACACAATAGCACTTTGACCAGAGGGAGAAGAGGGAATGGAACTCCAACCTTTCATTTAGTGGACCACTTGCTCTGAATGACTGCCCCCAACATGTTAGTTAGCTAGTAAGGGTAGTCAAAAAGGTTCTTTCCCTAAAGTTATTATTTACTGAAACTATTGAAGTAAAGATTGAAGTGTGCCTGGCAGGCAGACAGTTCCCTGTGGTGACCCCTGAAAGTAAGGGGGAGCTGTAGTTGTTAGATGTGTTAGATGACTATTATGTGCAACTATTTGAGTCTGGATACATGGAACAATCTTCATCTGTTTGAGAAATAGGGCAAAAGAGAGATTTTTCTTGATAATATATATAAAATACTGTATTTCAAAGATGTACACATAAAAATCCTCCTTATCTCATTCCAGCTGCATTAGAGCGTATGTACCACCAAACATTTCAGACATTGATCTTCTTCCCTTCAAAAGGCTTCATAAGTCTACTTTTTACTTGTATTAGTGTGCACTTAGATATTGCAACAGTGTACTTGCTTTGCCTAAAAATAGAAAATGCAGAAATGCTTTTCCTTTTAGTTTTAATCTGTGCTAATGCCATTCTCTAACACTAGGGTGCATAAGGGACTAAATAAAGACTGGTTTCGAGTTTGAATGAGTCTCTATGTATTGCACATGTTTACCCAGATTTACCTCAGAAATGTGTGTTTTTATAAATCGTTGGTGGCTGTTCTTGACTTTGAATATAAGAAGATGGTTTATCGATAATACTTATAGTGTTCTCATTGTCACATTATTGATTTTAACCTGTCCTCCTCTCTCACATTTACTGACATTATCTTAACTCCACCCTCATATAAACTACATGCTTGTTTGCCAATTGGCCCCTCGCCTGTCACTTGCTTTACATTGCAAATACACCCGTGTTTACATTCGCTCCACACTGACAATGGTCACTATGGGTTACCTTGACTCACAACACAGGTAACCAATCACAGCATGAAGGGAGGGGAGTTTACTGAGAAAAAGAGGAAGTAATATCTGACAATGGCTCAAGAGAAGACAAAACACGGTCCACTCTGATATCAAATCGTACCTTCAATAGGCAAGAAGAAACTGATCTCAGGTCTGTGAACTGATGACGCGCCTCTTGAGGAATAGGACCCACCTCTGTACTTTCAACCAGCTGCTGCTCTGCAACAAAGTCAAAGCATAAACATAAGGTAAGTGCAGTGATTTTGATATAACTACAAAAAACATGACTATTGCTGTGGTCCGCCTATAATTGGTTATTCTTTAAAAACTTAGAACATACAAAAAACATGTAATCTGTGTGCTGTATAAGTGCTAGGGAGAAAGTGAAAGTACTTGAGGTGCTTTTGAGCTTGAGTTGTCTTGTCCTTTTAATAACACGCTCTCCAGACAGTTTTTTATCAAATACCTGCATATCTTTTAAATGGCAGGAGATACATAAGCAATGTTTGTTGTGGCCACCTTCACTTTTCTTTCTCCACATTTTTCTTGTGTTCATTTTACAAGCCCTGTTACCCCAAGCAACAAGAGAAGCTTATCAGCAGCTGCTTCACTTAGCATACTGTTATCAACCCGGCCTAGTTCACACACAAACACACAGCCTCTGCCCCTCTGTCAGTGTTTCTATATCAGTGTTTGACTCTGTCACACACACAAACTGGGAATGAATGTTATGGGGCTTATCAGTGTCCTTAGGCACACACTTCACAGAGCCAGGGCCACAGAGACAAACCTACAGTATGTGACGAGAGTACAGATGAACAAAGCCCTATACTGTTAGATATGTATAAGAGAGGCAGCTGCAGGCTAAACCATCACATACAGCCTGTACAGCGCAGTCAGAAGCACCTCCACTCTGACACACAAAAATGTGTCAACCACAGATGGCTGGCTTAATCTGTAACAGTCAAACAACCCAAAATACAAGTCTGTCGCTGTACTTCACTGACAACACTTTGAATAACATTTCTGCCACTAAACTACTGAGGCAACGTGCCAAATTGTAATCCTGAATTTCAAGTTGAGGAGCACAAAGAAGCATACCACATTATTACTGGTGACTTGTGTTGCAACATAACAAAATAGTATCCATTGAGTTCATATAGTGTGAACATACAACATATACGAATATATTTCATTTGTTCACTTTGATGGGTAAGCCAGATGCTATTTGCAACAGAGGAAGTTGGAAATGAGAAGGACACTGCTGGCAGAGATGTTGGCAACAGTTTGGTGCAAAACTCAGGAAGTGGTGCCTCCTAACTGAGCGGCGCTTCCTGTGTGATAACTGACCCCAACTTGGTGTGCCTCCATAGCACACATTCTCAACTCTTTAGCAAATGGTATTAAAATGCAGAAGCGCTGAATTCATTTTAGTGGTTTGTGCAAGAGCAACACCTACTAAGAGCAGGTATTGCTACAAAAGAAATTATAAGGGTGTAGAGGCCTTGTAAACAGCAGCAAAAAAAGTTGTAAGCACTACTGGGGGGAAAGAAAAACTCAAAACAAGCAAAGATAAAACGCAGCATGATTGGAGAACAATGGGAATGCAGGGGAGTTTCTTTAATAAATGCCATTCTCAGTCATGTTAGGAATGTCTATACGTAACCACCCTGCAACCTTGAACACTGCAAAGATGTGATGTTTCAAGTTCAACACCAGCTGCCACCTCCCCCTCCGCGCTGTGCACATGCGGCCTTAAAAAACATTGCTGCAGAAACACTTCCTTCCTGTTCCTCTTTAAAAAGTATGATAAGAGAAAAGTAGTGAGATAAACGCCACGGAAAGGCAAACTGTGCAGCCATCACCAACAGGGGCTTGTGAGGTTATTTATGAAGAAGTTACGTCCTGATAATACATTTACAAGTTATACTGAATGTTGTTTTGTATCTAACACAGCTATCAAAAGACCCCCACCCTTTTCAAAAACTAAACGCAGCTAATGTTTTTGTTCTTCTTTGGCAGGTTCACTCCAACCACAGGACAGTTAAGCAGCCCCCACTTCCTCATCAAGAATCGAAACAGCCTCAGCTTCCTGTGACGCCTCTGTGTCTGTGGTCAATCAGTAAACTCACATCAATGTTCATTACTGCTCTGTTACTGTGCATGGAAGAAGAGACTGGCCTTATATCAACAGGAAGACACACACATCTTGATTGAGAGGAGGCTTCACTCTTACAACAACCTGTATTTACAGACAGAAAACAATACAAAAACTTTCAATGCTGTCATTCAGTTAGAAGAAGCTGGACAATTTTGGACATTCAGTCATGCTACAGCAATCAGAACTCATCTTTGATTTTGCAAGTGATCATGGTAACTTGACACAGGTGAATATACAGTCTGCTTTTACTACTGTTTTACTTGTCTTGTAAGTCTATTTTTAACTGACTTGTATTGTGTGTTGTAGCTAATGAGTTGCCCTGATTACCCTGCGGTAATAGTAGAACAGGTTCCCCACTCCCACCTCTTGTCCTATTCGGGTTTAACCTGTGAACACCAGTCCCATAAAGACGACCATCAGCATCTGCTCAAAGGTGTGTATACAAAGACTACCTACCAGAATGGTCATGGCGCTTTATAGACTTTTTGTTCAATCAGGAGAGACAAGTTTTTAACGGTCCTTTGTACAGGTAAACAGGTACATCGTGGTGTCTCGTAGGCGCATGCGCAATTTTGCACTCTGAACACGGGCCACGCTTTTGAGAAAATCAGGAAGTAAAACAAAACATTCCTGGCTAGTGTTTGGAGAGAGACAAATACCATAATAGGATGTAGACGTGGTCACTTTAGGCTGCAGCTCTGATGCTATAGCCAATTTCTTACACGTTGTTTAAAAGTAAGTGGGTTTGCGGTGGACGCTTGTTTGGGACTTCTTTCTGAAGAAGAGGGCAGCGAACTAAAGTTGTGCTGTGCATGCCTTGAATGCTATGCTAATTTATGCTAACGACAACAGACGTGGGAGATACTTCTTTCACATTTGGAAGTATTATTGTGTTTTTCTGACAAGACAACGTCTGCCTTTGTTGTCTTATACTTCTGGTTGAAGGCTCTTATTTTTGGTTTTCAAAGAATTCAAAGTTGTCCTCAAACAGCTGTTAGCAGATGTTTTGCTAGCGCAGAGGAGCCCTGGTTTGTGTGTTAACATTGCCATCCATTATTGTGACTGAAGCTATTTGTATGGTTTTACAGATCATTAAATTATGCGTTATCTTTAATCTAGTGTCTTAATTCAGTAAATATTTAGTATATTTAGTAAATATTTAAAACTTTATACAGCAGACAATGTTAATTAGTGTAAGTCCTAATTAAAAAGCACATTGACATTTTTCAAAAAATATGTCCCAAATACCATCAAAGATTAAAAGGAACCTCTGCCTCTTTTTCTAGTGGAACCCTGTGAAAGTGGAGAAGAAGAAACCATGGAGACACTTGTTGCTGCTGACTCTCTTCTCAACATGGACTGTGCTGATACCCTCTCTCTAGAAGAGCACTATGGTAAGCATTTGTTCAACAAAAATGTTCCTCTTTTTGAAGCAGACTGCATTCTTTAATAAAATAGTATTTTGTCCTGATTTCTTTCATTAAATCTGTTTATGTCCTGCAGCCCAGACCTTTCTACTTGGTGACGTCATCTCTGCTCCGGTTACCCAGGTGACCGTGTCAGCAGAGGGCATTGTGGGAGACCAACAGCAGTGGCACACTGTGCACCAAGAGAAGCCCTCTGCACGACTGCAGTCCAAAAAGAGAGGTCAGACACGGAAGAATTCTGACATATTTTTGTCTATTTTGTGATACTAATTTATTCTTATATTATCTCAGGAACAAAATCCAGAAAGCGAAGAGCTGATTCTCCTACACCTGACATTACTGTAAAAAAAGACAGATATAACAAAGGTATTTAAGAAACACAAAAACAAACATGAACTACTTTTTTTTTTTTTTTTTTTACAACTTAAGCTTAAAATATGGTAATTTGTTGACATTTAGTTTTACTTACTAGTTTTAGTAATATTCCCTCGTTTTGTGTTTAGGAGGAAACACACTGTATCTGTGGCAGTTCCTGATGGAGTTGCTACAAGACAGACAAGTGTGCCCTCGTTACATCAAATGGACAAATCCTCACCAAGGGATCTTCAAGTTGGTGAATTCAAAAGCAGTTGCCAGACTCTGGGGGAAACACAAAAACAAACCGGACATGAATTATGAGACAATGGGTCGAGCTCTCAGGTACAGCACAACATCTTAAACATTTGTATTTAGCTAAAATTAGATATATTTCTAATTAGGTATATATCTAATTAACATTCATTTTAACACCTGTAAAAATGTATGTTCTTCTAGATACTACTACCAGAGAGGCATCCTGAATAAGGTGGAGGGCCAGCGTCTAGTCTACCAGTTCACATCATTGCCCAAAGATATGATTTATATCACTGATGGAGAGAGCACCAAAGATGAGGATGATGAGCATGAAAACAGCTCTGATGAAGCTGACAGTGAAGACTCTGATGACAGCACATTATCATCGAGTGACCAGTCATTTGAACCAGAGGCAGTTTCTCCACCTCCACAGAAGAGAGTGTCTGTACGGGCCCCTGCTCCACCAAAGCCCAGGCATATTACAAAACCACCGGCCCACCGTGAGACAGTGCTAAGGTCACCTAAGAACAGTCTCATCCAGGAACAGCATTTGCCCATCGTGTCTGCAGAGATGCTTCGGACCCTCCAAAACCTGCAGAAGGTCCGTTCTCTTCAACCATCCGGTCACGGCTCCGTCTTTAAAACTGCTCAGCTTTTGGGTAGTTTTTGTGAGCGTCAAGCTGCGGCTGAGCTGGCAGTAGACAGTAAAGGTGCTACAAGAGCACACAATGCACTCAGCAACAAAGAGAAGAAGTCACACTGTGGAAAGACAACAGTGGAAACCTTGTAGCTGGTGTGTTTCACTAGCCTCACACAAATCTATAAAGAAGAACGCCCACAACTGAACACTCGCAAAATCTGTTATAAATCCACTTCATGCTGTTGATCCAATGCCTGACTAAAAGTCACTGTAGCCTTCAAAACCTTTTTAAAAGTTTTTTTAGTACAAGTTTTCTGCTAATTGAACAGCAGTAAAACCCTCGTGTTAACAAAGGCCCTCTTATGCATCTTGCGTGACCACTTGTGATTGGATCACACTGTCCTAGACAAAATGCAATTAAAACTTAAATGCATGTTGTGTTTTTCAAAAAAAATATACATTTTCTTTTTACTTGGTACATTTTAAAAAGTCAAAGATTGCATGTGTGAATGAACACAACACATGTTAAGGATTTAATTTGATTATTGACCACACTGATATATGATTGTAAGTAAATTCAAAATGACACGTACTAATACTAATACTAAACGTTCTGGTGAGATTCAGTCACAAGTAATTTCTCAAGATGCATTAACATACCCTCCAGGATACAGACTGTAAAACCGATGGCCTTACCTTATCTCAGCCTTATTTAACTTTTTTATTGCTCTTTAACACCAAAGTTACATGCACTGGAAGCTTCACTGTTGTCAGGTGACACTTATGCTTGCACTCCAGCTCCTGATTGTGGAGCTACTTTCTGATGACCACACTGTGCCCTTCTGCTCAGTCTTACCTTAAAAACCCTTGCATGCTAATTTTCCTCTGTCTTGGAAATGGCTTTGCACTAAAGTTTACTCCTGCTGTTAATTCTTAAAGTGCCTGAAGACTGGTTGCAGTGTCCTATGTTTTTGAGGACCATGAAGTTGTTAAGGGAAACATTCCATTTATTTACTGCTTTATGTTTGTGAATTATTGTAAACAAGGGATTACTATTATTTCCAAAATTGCAGTCCGACACTGCTGCTGTTTTCTTGTTGCGGCTTCAGTGGACCCTCTGTGACAATCACCAGTGAAATGTCCCTGTTGTTCGCTGTTTTGCTTCTGTGCCTTATTTGTACCGCTATATTTAGTGGTTATTTTGTTATTATTCAGATAATATGAACTCGTATGGACCTCTAAAGCCTTAGTGCCTTTATGTATTTGTTGTTTTACTATATACTGTATACTTGTGCTTGTTGCCATTTTCCCTCAGGTTTATACAACTTTGATTTGCTTTATAGACTGTATACTTTTTGCACCCAATTAGCCTATGCAAAAATAAAACAACTAGCTTTTCATGAAGTCATTCTCCTTTTATTTTAGACATAAACAACAACAAGGCTGCAAATGTTGGATGTAATTTTCAGGGAAGGCCTGGAATGACACAAGACCGGCTACTTCCACGAACCAGTCCAACATTAGATTGCTGTTTAAAAACCGGCCCATTGTTGACATTGGAGTTGTCTGCATCATAGTATTTTATTGGACATTTTCCTCCAGTGATGCGCTTCGCCTCCGGACCACAGAGGGCGCTCTCGGTGTTGGGGGGGCAGACAGTGGCCGGATGTTGTTGAGCCGTGTTCACGTTACCGCGGATCCTCTCTAGAACTTTCCCGTTACGCCGATCACTCCCGAGCAATGGCAACCGAGCGGTAAGACTCAACACAACTCATAATCTTCTGCATTTAGCCTCCAAAACAAATATCTACATAGCACCTCTTCTGTTTTAGCAGTTTCCCTGACTGCCTCATTGACGAAGACCCACAGAAAGCTCTAGAGGTAAACGGTCACCCAAATCGCACAGTTTCAGATTGTTTAACACTACATATCTTTATAATATACAGTTTTTTTTAACCTTTTTTACTATACTGATGCTTTTTAAGACACGCTTTCTTCTACAACTAACCTGCGACACCTTTCCTGTGATTGACCATACTGGTTAAAAAGCACCAAACACATAACTTCGACAAGACCTTAGGACAAGACCTAGGTTAATTCACGTATCCATGGATTATTTTTATTACCTACTTCGTCTTCGATACAGTGTACCTTTCCTGTAATACATAGCCGTAGTTACGAGTGTACCTACTAGTTTCGTTTTCACTATTCACGATTCAGCCATTTTAAAACCTAGTAATGTCACTCTGCACATTTGTAGTAAAATGCTTGTAGACTGTGTATTTATGTGTATGGTTTCCAAAGGCTTTACCAACATGTACTAACATACAGTTAAATATTTTTTTCTTTTAGGCACTAAATGAAGCCTTGCAAGAAGAGTCCGACAATGGAGAGTGGTTTTGCCAACGTGCCTATGCCCATATTCTTCTAAAAAACTACAGATGTAAGTCAACACACCACATGTATATATGGAATATGAGGCATAAGACAACTGATGTGATAATGTTCAGAGCTGGTAGATTTCAGTTTAAATAGCAATTTCTGCATAACAATCCGATGACAGATGAACTACTACACTTTATTTTAAGTGGGTTGTCTATCAGGTTAACAATGTTTACTTAAAGTTGATGTATTACAAGCAAGAAAATCGACAAGCATTAGCAAGTTTGACATGGGCCAAGTTGTGATGTAAAGCATCTCAGAATCTGCAGTTTTGTTGAGTATTACTGGTCTGCATTTGTCATTAATTATATGGTACTTCTTCGATTAATGATAATTGATTAATTAACAAATTAATGATTTAGAGCATTTTATTGGAGCCATTACTCCTAGTGAACGTTAACCAAATCTCATGAAATTTGGCACAGTGACCCGGGCCAGGGTCTATTTAATGGACATATGCAAATTATCACGGTCGAATAAGAAATGCC
>JAVQKG010343384.1:0-21633 GCA_036025885.1 Hypseleotris bucephala | reverse complement strand
AACAAAAATAAAGCCAATTTGCTACTAGACATTGCCTAAAACATTTGCACAGTATTGTATGTATATAAGATAAATTGTGACTCCAAGTTGTCCCTTGTGAATGATTGTTGTGTTATGGTTGTTTGTGTATGTCTCTGTGTTAGCCCTCAGAGTCATTTCCATAGTGACTTCTGGTGAATAAACAGAATACAAATAATTGCACTTCTTCTGTATTTTACAGCAATGACATTGTCCTTTTGCTTGTAAATGCCCACTGTTGTTTCCATCTGGTAGCATTACCCAAAATATATATCTTTTACCTATAAAATACAAGATGGCAGGTTAGAAAAAGGCTAATGTGCACTAAAGGAGACACTGAGGGAAGTGGGAGGAGGCCAATGCGATTAGGACAGGTCTCAATAAAGTGCTTTATGTCAGACTACCCTTCACAATCTATTTGTTTTTACTTTACCTTAGAGCAGGCAAAATAGAATGCATTCACATGGGTGTAGTTTAACCATAGGTCATCTGGGGAAAAGGAGCAATTTCTGTCTGCCTGTTCTGAAAGTATTTAATAAATCATTGGAGCAGTTACATGTCTCTACCTTTCACTGGTTGTGTGACTTCATGCACACTGCACATATTATTTATTTATTTTTATTTTTTTTTGCCAAAGCGTCTGACAGTGGATCAGCAGAAGTTGGACAGTTTGTGAATGTGTCTTTTCAAAGATCATCTCCTCTAAGATCTGTGTTGCCAGGTATATTTTCACAGATCATTTGTTGCAGAGAGCTGCTGCGTTGTGATGGGCAGATGATAATGTCCTATTCACTGATACATCCACATTGTACCCGATCTTCTCAAACGTGTGACAGGCAGCGCCATTAGTGATACGACAGCTCCATCGACAGGCAGATAACAGATGACTACACCGGGACACTCTTTGGGAAAAGGGCATTTCTCAAAAATGTCAACAAACAATAATTTGTTAAAATTACGTGGCATGTGGGAGGAGTCACTAACAATACAGGCCATTGTTTGTGGGTGCAGCTGATGGCACACAATTCTTGTTGCTGTACATGACATTTTTAAGAGACTAATGTCATATACTATCAGGTATCAGTGATGTTTTTTGTTATGCTGATTTGAAGTAGTTTTGAATAAAGCAAGTTATAGTTTTATAATTTTTGCATTGTTTGCATATACCTATTCTATCAGCATACATCAATGGGAAATGGGCGTCTGCTGTTCTGGCAGTTCCATATTTCATATCAGTATCACATATTTAGAAATCCCTTTTATTCATTTTGCTGTCTGTCTAGCACAACATAATAATAGGCATACAGCCCTTGAAGGAGACTTTGCACCTCAGAGCCTGAAGAAGAATCAGATATTGCCTGTTCTTGCAAAAAATCAGCTTGCGGAAAAATCTTACTTGTAAAACAGCTTAAGAGCTATAATGCGTTTGTATGGACATAGATCTCAGCATTGAGCTAACAGCTTTAACCTTTCATTTTAGCCGGCGCTCTCTTGACGTCAGTCCTTGTCATTTTCTAAATGCTGAGACACTGTGTGATGGGGTGTGTCCCTCACAGGCCTGTCAGCGTGTCTCACCTGACACACACAATCATGAATGATGGACAGAGGAGGAGATAAACAGGGAGAGGCTGCCCCTTCATGTAGTCCCATAGTGTTCCTATTGTCTTCTCAGTGATTTCATACATAAACCTGTCTCTGGCCTTTGTCACAATCCCCTGTGTGTGTTCTGGTGTTGTTTGTGTGTTTGCTCAGGGTTGTACACAAGTGCACTGACGCACACACCATGCTCCAGAGATCACCACTCCACTTCCCTGCTAAGCCTAAAGGGGCTACGGCAGGGGGGCAAAGACAGCATGTAAAAGGGGGGTTTCTCCTGGTTTCCCGTCACCATGGTAACAGCACCCGGCTCAGCTGGGATGTGTGTCAGTGGTGCTGACACATAGGAATGCACCACGAAAGAGAAAAGAGGAGAAACTGTGGGAAATGAAGTGGTCCCGGGAAAAATGGAATGGATAATAGATGATGTGGCCAGCTGACAAATGAAATGAGTGTGGCATATGGCAAAAGGCTAAACATATTGCAATATATTATTATATTGTGTATTCTCAATTTAGTGTGTTCTTTTTTTAATTAATGGATTAGAATTGTTCTTCTGATTACTGTCTCTCACCCAATTCAAAACTGAGAAAATAATAGTTATTCAGTTAAAACCCATGTTGGCTAATTTCGCAAGCTTTGTATTATGACCATTAATGTGGAATTGGTACTTAACACCACATATTACCACCGCTATTTTATATCCCTGTCAGCGGGAATAACATGTTAATAATGATAACACTGGGGCTTTCTCTCACCCAGTCGACCACCCTCTCCCTCCCTGTTCAGGTTGGTGTGTTTTCCCTGATGGTAGATAAACTTCCTTTCTATCCTTGCTTGTCTTCCTGTATTTATTCACAAGAGGTCCACTCTCTCTGTCACTCTCAATTGTACAAGTCAGACTCAGTTTAGCAGAAACACAAACTGCTTATTGATTGGTCAAAGGAGACTATATTAAGACCAAAACTAACGGTACATGGGATTTTGTTCGGTCATAAAGTTACTGTTATTACTGATGCCAGGAGGTTATGTGATCGCCTCCGTTGGCGTGTGTGTGTGTGTGTGTGCGTGCGTGTGTGTCTGTGATCAAGATAACGCAAAAACTACTGCACGGATTTGGATGAAGCTTTCAGGGAAGTTCAGGACTGATTTAAGGAAGAGGTGATTAAAATTGGCTACATCTGCGATAAATATTAATTAAGTTATTAATATATGTAGACTTTGGTGCCTCTATGATAAATAATAATTGATTAATTAAATAATAATTACTTGGAGAACTTTAATTGAGCCATTAATCCTGGTGAACATGAACCAAATCTCATGAAGTTTGCCACAATGATCTGGGCTATGGTCTATTTAATGGACATATCCAAATTATTACAGTCGAATAAAGAATGCCTCTATAGCGCCCCCATGTTTATGACTCCTATGGGACTCTTGATACACCTACTTTGTCGGAGAGCTATGAAACTTGGTATAGTGATTCTCCACATCGTGCTGAACATAAAATATTCTTATGGCCCCGCCCTACGACAAACAGGAAGTTGGCCATTTTGGATTGAAATTGTGAAGTCTGGTATATTTGACAGACTCTAACTTGCACATACTTTGCCCTATTTGAATCAAACTTGAAACATCACATTAGTCAACGCCTCTGGACGCAAGTGACCAATAACATGGCAGTTACCTCAATAGCGCCACCTATGGACTGAATGAAGAATGTCATTTTAGAGAAATTTACAAAACTTGCAAAAGCATCCTTCACAATTCTGACAAATCACAAAAGTCAAAAAGGGTGGGGCCTCTTAATTGCTCGTTAACAATATAAAAACCCTTAGACATCACAGATTAAGGTAGCGGTTGGTGCCAAAACATTGCGTAGGGGAAATTAGCTGCCCTGGCGTCGGTATGCACTCTCCGAGTGCTTTCTAGTTTTCTCTGTTGTATCTGTTTGGCTGGTGGCGTCTAAGAATCCTTGCCAACCAAATAAGACTGCGATGAAACTCCTTAAGGACAGAGAGTTAGGCCCACACCATCACAACCGGCTTTGAATCAGCTCTTAACTGTGTCCTCATTTTGTAAAGGATATATTCTTTGATAAGGACTGTAGCTTGGTACATTTTGAAAAGACAGAAAGGAATATTTGCAAGATGGAAATGTCTTTGTTGCTAGAAAAATACCTGTGAACTTGAAAATGCTTGATTCATTTCCTGATATCAGCAGTGCTATATTCCTTTACCATTGTAAAATTGCATTGACTTTTATAGGGCACTGCCCCAGTGACGTGCCAATGTATACCTTCTAGGGGTAGAATAATGGACTTTCTTTTATGACAAGTAACTAAATAAATATTAATGTTGTGACAATACTAGACAGTTTTTGAAACACAGTGTATACCTACCTGTGATTGTGATGGATAGACTTTGTTGTTCATTTCTGTTTCAGCTTTCAACCAGTTCAAGTTGCATTATGTCAGAACTCTCAAAAGAATCGATAGCTCTTGCCAAACTCACATATTGGCAGTAGATTTTATTGCTGCATGTACTTGTATACTAATATAGTTTTAATATATTCACAGCTATCGATCACCCAGCCTTGTATTATGGCATGTCAAACTGTTATAATAGTGGTCTCTGCGCTCCACTGTACATTTGTCTTTGTGGGGTCCTTAAGTGCTGTTTGACATTTTCGGCGCAGCTTTTACTTCTTCAGGCAAGTCTCCCTCACATAGCGAGAGTGTGAGCTGCATTAATGACACCACATCACAGTCTTGCTGCGGCCGCTGTGCTGGTTATAATATTAAAAATGGATCATTGGCCATGTACACTTGACCTGGGAAATACACTACAGCTGACGGAGACTGGGCAAAGTGACAGAAGGATTGAGGACAAAGTGAGCTGAGGCACAGGGTTAGTGTCAGTCATTATAAGCCTTTATGACAGCGATCATTTTCACTCCCTGAATACTGACCCTCCTCTCTCTCCGTACTATGCTGTCTGTCTCCATGCCACACTTAAGCTTGTGTTAACCTCACTGTAGCGGTTGCACAAGCAGCAATTTCACAGCACTTGGCCCGTACTGCCTCAGCCCCTCCAGTTTCATTATAGCTTTACCCGCACTTGAATAGGGGCCCGCAGATGCTGTTGTGGCCCTGGATGCACTGCTTTATGTGAATTTCTTTATATTACCTTTACAGTGTGGAGCCAGTGGGCTGATAATAGACAGTACCATAGTAAAAGTGCCTCTGGAAGAGTAAAAAACAGGTAATGTTGCAGCATTTGTAATGGGGTGCATAGTGGCTGTGGGCTCAACCCTTAGTCAGGTTAATACAGTCTGTACGTCCTTTTTGTGGTATTCTATAGGTTTTCTTTAGGTACTTGAGGAGGCTAAATTTCCCATAGTGTGTCTCTGTCAGTGATGTGACTAACTGGCCATTATCTTGGGTACACCCCACCTAAAGCCCATAGCTGTTAATTATAGAATTTATAATAATTACATAGAAGAAAAGTGATGAATACTTAATACCAAGAGAATATTTGATCAACATATCGTTACACATGTGACAATAAATAATAAAAATTGGATTATACATACAATCTAATGGCACTGTGGGGAAACAGCATTTTGCCCTCACAATACACTTTTGTTTTTGTTAATATTCTTTATGATTGCTGTGCGGTTCATTGGCAGTTTACTAATAGACCATGCAATCACTGGATTGACTACACATACTACGTAGAGCATCTAGATCTTACTTTATACACTTTTCCACAAACCGAATAGCTATACCTTATCTCTTCGGTCAGTGTATCCTATTGAATGTCTGCCTAGTGTGTGGCTGCACCTTTCCTCCTGCCTATCTCCAGCTGCTCCCCTTTTTTCACTTTACTGCTTGGTCTAGGCAGATCTAGTGATATGCTCTGGTCAGTTTATAGTGTGGATTTCTATAGTGTCTTTTTGCCCACTGTCTTACCATAGTGTTTATCTTCACTATCCTCTTTCTCTGTTGTGACCATTCCTCCACCCCCATCACCCCCTGCCACCAACAGAATGGCCATGCCACTGTTGATTAAAGCCTGCATGAGCAGGCACTCAGCTCAGGCTTAGGGCAGGCCTGTGGGAAAGAGAGCTGCTTATTCTAGCCCCAGGAGATGGATTGGAAACGACGGCGGCTAAAACAAGCTACCATTCTCTCATTACCGCGAGTCGTTCAGCACACTAACTCATGTGCACCGTATGGTAACACCAGTGTATGGAAATGAGCTGCTCGCTGCATGTGTTTACTTGTTGTCAAGAGTGGCTCGGTCTGGAAGCTGTCTTCTTGGCTGTCACTTTGGGCCTAAATCTACAAGTATTCAGTAAAAATTATATAAATATCTAACTTTTATTTATTTATGTGAGTTTTATATTGTTTGCTTTTCAGATTGCTCTACGTTCAGCAGAGTAGTGTTAAAAAAATCTTGACTCTAGATTGGCATTTCACGCTTTCTTAACTTTAAAAATGCAACATTTATGAAAAAGTCTTCTTTTTACTTAATTTTTATTATTTATTTTCACAAAGAACAACAACGTGAGACATAATTCTCATACATTTTACATTCTTTTAACTGACAACAGCTACAAATTTATTGTAGTAGCAAAGATAGAATGAAAGCAGGTTTTTGGAGCCTCAGTAAATAAGTTATTTCCTCCATTTGGTACATGCCCCAAACTTTTTGGATCCATATCTGGTTTTAACCACCAAATAGTTATACATTTTAATGCTGCAGTGAGCAATATATTCAGGAGATATATCTCATCCCTTCTGTCTATATTCTCAGGAATCGCTCCTAATAACGATACAATGGGGCTTGATGGAATTTTAACATTTGAAAATTTGCCCTTTGAGGGCATCAAAAACCCTTCCAAAATAGGCCCAGCTTGGGACACAACCAAAATATATGTGTGTGATTAGCAAAAAAACCTTTTTAATAGCAGTTGCTTTCTCTTTGTTGTAAAAGACTAGGTAGTATGTATTTGGTAATATGTATAAAGTGTCAAAATGTTTTTAATATAGTTTGTTGTGAATGCAATATTCTATACAGAATGGAATCAAGACGTGCTGCAACCATACGTTTCACAATAATGCTTCAGTGAAATCCATAAATTATATGTAAGTCTCACTATAAGCGCCTGGGCAACCAGCCATAAAGTCTTCCATCAGAATCACACAAATCTCATTCTACATCATTTCACTGAAGGTCCTCTCAAGAACACTGCAGACAAGGGGTCAGACAGGAGGAGCCACTGATAGGCTGCTTTGTGGAGTGATGGATGCTTTCTGATCCCTCTGTTCACAGTATACTGTGCTACATGTCCTACACATTCACATATATCAAAGAAATAGCATGTAATCACCAGTCCTTCAAGGCATTATAACTCAAACATAAATGTATAGAATAGGACAAAATCTTAAACAATATGATGCTGCTCCTCATTATTTGTACTATTTTAAACAATTTTAGAATTAAAAATTTGTTTTTTTACAGAACCGGTCCGAAAGTATCATAATACAGACATTTGTTCAGTGTTTTTGTTGTCGTTGTTGTCGTTTGAGATCCTCTAGATGTTTTTTGCACTACAGTACCACACATAAGGAGCTATGGGTGACTGAACAGCTAAACAGTTGGGGTCAAACCATTTACAGTTATGGGCTTCAGTCAAGGGCGCTGACCCCAGACTTAACATAGATTTATGTTTTTACTGCTGACTTTTTTTAGCTTTCAATGAGACGGTGACCGGTCAGTCTGAGCTGTAGGTACCACCACACACCACTTAACACAAGTCTGTTTGGAGTACAAGGTACACACTGAGTACAGTCAAGGAGACCCAGCATTTATGCATTCAGTGACCTGAAGACACAATAGGATTATCATGCTGGAGGGCAGCAGCATGCACAAATACTGACTAATGCACATCTGAACACAGTGCAGCTCTCTTGTCCCTTTGGACACAGAAAAACATTTTCCGAAAAGGACACAAGTGTAACAGAGCTTAGCCGCAAGACTAAGTTGAAATGTGCTGCTTTTTGTGGCTTTGTATTACTGGAACAACTGTCAACTCTCAAATATACCTAGTTGACCGATAGTATCACAAATTGCTGTATTATTCTTCTGGTTCTGATTTAGGTAGTGAGGAAGTAGTGACAGCAACATGGCAGTAAGCTTTATTTAGAGACAAAGGTCACATGACCTGTAATTCTTTACTGATGCTGACTGTTTACATTACATACAGTAATAGGCATGGTGCTGTGTTCATGACATTAGTGCTTAGAATCCAGTCCACATCCTAGTGGAAGATGGAAGGGGACAGACTAAATGACTCGGCCTGAGCAGCTCATCTAGTCCATTAGACGGTGAATTTGAGTGGAGGGCTCCCATCATGTCCATAACAGACTCATTACAGTACTTTAATGGCTTTTGCAAGCCACTGTTTACATCACTGTCACTTAAATACAAGGAACAAGTTTCTTTAGATAGGCAGTTGTTAAACAAAGGAAATATAGTGCTTTGATTCCATATGTGATAAGATAAGGTATGGATATTATGAGATTTCTTTATGCTATTCAGGGTGTGAATAATTAATTAAAAAAATGACAATGTACAATCATGTACTGTACTCTCATTGGACTGATGTCAAAATTTTGACACGCCTAAATTACAATGTCATTTGATGTTACCTTTTTAATGCAGAAAATAGGCACATAGTAAGCCAGTGCATATATCTACAGTAGATGCTGTTACAAAGATCAGATGAGGCCAATTCTGCAGAACTTGGCATGATGAATAAAAATCTTCTTATTCACCAGTGATTCACTTGAAAACCATTATAATGTTCATCTTTGTAGGTAAAACATGGTCATGGACATACAATGTGAATGTGGCTTGATGTGTAGTGTTGCAGTAACATGCACCTGCCCCTAGTGCCTTTAGCCTTGTGCACTCAGGTGCTCTCCTCTGAGCTGTGCACGTTCATGAGATTGTACTGTCCTCATTTCCCATTACTGACAGAGGTGAGGTGAGGTTTTATTTTATTCTACCACATCTTCAGTTGATTAAAAGAAAGGACACAAATTGAAGCAAGACTTTTAGTTCTCTCAGATGTGAAATGAAGCTGAAAAAGTGCTCTTGCCTCTGTGTATGAGTATAGGTTTGTGCTTGTGTTGATATGTGGATTAAATTAGTCTCTTACCAAGATAATTACCGACGCCAGGAGGTTATGTGATTGCCTTCGTTGGCATGTGTGCGTGTGTGTATTGACATTAGAATTCTTTTTCTTTAGTGGATTATTTACCTTTATAGCATATGTGTCATTGGATAGAGAATTTAGGCCTGAACTAGGTGCCTGGTTCATGTCCACATCAGGGCACTGTATCTTTACTTTTGTAAGATTGAAGTATCTAAAATTCTTGCACCAGTGGGAGGTAAGCATTTCAGACAACATAATTTGGGAGACACGCTCAGTTCTTCTTTTGTGTTTGCAATTACATATTTCATATTCTCCACTAAAGTCTGTCCTTGCCATTAATAGACCCATACCATTAAACTATTATAAAATTCTCTCACTTTTTGCTGTGTCTACCTATGTGTCATTTAGGCAAAAATAATGGTGTGCACGCCAGCCAACTGTCACACTGCTTCACCTAATAGGCTCTGTTGCCATTCAGACTCCACATTTGGTCTTGATCTTTGACAGGAAGGTGCCTGAAGGAAAAACTGCAGACATACATTCATCTGTTTCCCAAATAAATGTAAGTCCAGTGCAAAAGTTAATGGTGGCTACAGTTTTGTGTTTAAATATTATCTTGGGCCTAATACATGGTCTTGGCAGCACAACTGTGGATCAGAAAAGTGGGAGGAGACAGTGGTATGAAGGCCTGTTTGGTTGTGTTTTCTGGTCGGCTCTATTGGTGTCTTCTGTACCATGGGCCCACGCACATATTGTAAAGTGGGAATTAGAGCCACCTGTAGTCAACTTTTATCACCAAGTGAATCTGAAAATCTGAAATAATGCTCGTGAAAACAGGTTAGTCTTTACTCTCTACTTGTATGGCTTTAAAATGTTTTTTTCCTACACACATTGTTTCATTAAAGGTACGAAATGACTGACAGTTGTTGAATCGATAGGCACCTAAGATGTCTCTTTAATTTGTTAGATTAATTTAGTTTCATTAGCCCTGCTCCATAGTGGTGGGATCCACAATCATTTCTTACTTTTAGTGGGGGGGTTTGTCGGCATTGGTTTGTTTGTTTGTTTGTTTGCAAGCAATTCGAAATGTTTTTTTATGTGCATCTGATTGGCTTGGTCTACTAATCAAGGCATTTGACTAGGCATTTGTTCATTTGCTATTGCAAGTTTGGGCCTCTATTAGACATAATAACTAGCTATTAGGAAAAGATATGTATGAGACTTTGAGTGGAGATTAGGAATTGGAACAAATGTCTAGATCTGGAAAGGTCCAGCAATAACTTGATGGGGATCTGTGCTGTTCTATTGGCTCTATTTATTTATTTTTACAACTGACATGTTTAGGTAAATTATGTTAATACAGTAATTTTGTGTCATGTTTAGTAAATAATTTATATAAAAAGGTATAATGATATTGTTACAGCCAGCAGAAGATACTGTATTTGTGAACCTAAGCCACAGTCCAGCAGTTCCCATTGCCGCTGAGTCATTCGTGTTTTAGAAGAGAAGTGAAAAAGGTAAAGGACAAATCGGAGAGCGAAGAGATTATGCTGTTGATTGGATATGGCTCTCGATTCAGCTTGCTGCCAGTGTCAATAACAAAGAGGAGATACAATTGTAAGGCCTGAGAAGGAGGGGGTGAGCTGGAGTACTTCAGGTTGGGTATAATGGAGTCAAGACCCCTAACAGGCTGTCAGATGCTTCTCACTCTCCACCCGTCCAGGCTGTTCTTGTTTATGTGCTACAAGCGCGCCCCGGAGATAAATCTTAATTACACAATGGAGCGCAGGCCCTGTGCCATCTCATGCCATGTCCAATCTCATAAGTATCTGACAATGTGACAAGGTATAGTTTGCAAGGTATAGTGTGTACAGTATGAAGGCAAAGAATGTAAAAATGTGAAAAGATAATTTGAATATTTTTTTTTTAACATTTGAGGGCCTAGTTTGTGTCCAGATGACTCAGCGGATGGATACAGTGTTTCAGTGTCACCAGAATGAATGGGGCCGGGGGCGCTGGCGTGGCCCACCACCATGTGATTGTGGCCAGGGTTAGTTGTCTAAAAGCAGCCCCTAGCCCCCAGAGTAATGGTTAATCATCGTGGGAAGAGTGGTGGTAGGGTAAGTGAGCTCGTGGCCCAGTTGTGGTGGGTTTTGCGGTGCTGTAGTGTGACAGGGCCAGTCAGGCGGATGCGGCGCGTGTTGTTGTAGCCGTGTTGGTGGAGAAAGCCCTGTACAAGCAAATCTAAGCGGGGCTGGCTGGGAGAAGAGTCGGGGCAACGCTCCCAGATTGGACAGCAGGAAAAAATGCTGTCCTTTTTGTTTTCATGGTTTTGTGTTTCCATTGCTGTGGGTTTGAAGTCTGCTCCATGCGTGCTCTATTGCCTGCTTCACACTGGGATATTTGCTCTCATCCTGGGCTACAAACGTCTGCTCTTTCAACAAAGCCCTGTTCAAGACAATCCACTTCCTGGGACTACACTGCGATGTGAAAAGTTTATATGCAGTTGTCATTTAAGAGCAGCCTCCAATTTGAAACTGCTTGGCTGATAGTAAAAGTTCAAAGATCTCCTCATATGTTGTATAGTGTAACATATTACTGTACACTAAAGACTGAACACGTAACAATGAACTGACAGATTACATGTGCACTAGGCATTGGATTTGGAGAAGCACAGCTTGTTCCTGGACTAATTTTTCTACCTTGAGATACAAAAATTAACTATTTCAGTGATACTAAAAATAAATACATTGGCTATTATTATATTGTACTTTTGCTCCAATTAACTATACTGTGTCGATATAACCTCATCAATCAACTGAAAGACCAGAGGCAAACACTGCCCTATGTAAAAAAAACTTGAGAAAATGTATCAAACTGTTGAAAACTATTTCTAGATTGGCCAAAACTCTATATTTAAATCCTTTTAAATTCCTGCCTTAAGCCACTGCTGAAAGCAACCCATTAAACAAGATGTGTTATAACTAGCAAAGGGGCGCTCACACTGCTGGGTGTCCAAGGACATTAAAATATAACATCGCCATTAAAAAAAAACGCTCTTAGTTCTTGAAAATATTATGCAAATTATGAAGATGCATTTGCATTTGAATAATGTGTTGAAAGAGGCACAGCTATTCTTAAGAGACAGGTGCCATTACACTAAAAATATACTCTACCTGTGGGAATGAAAATACGTCTTATGCATCTTTATGGGCTGCATTGACTCCAGATTTTAGTATGAGAGCGAGTCGGAAAGACAAGCTGCTGAAGTATGTTACCAAATCTATTTTAGGTCTTGTGTGGAGACTTGATTTAAGTGAATTTGAAGGCTGCATATTTCCTGAAACTACCTTGTTGTAAAATGCATAAGGCTGCTAATGTTTTGCTTTTGCAATTTGCCATTATTGTGTTTCACTTGCATAATGCCTACTGGAGCTTGAAAATGTATGCTATTACTTTTGGACCATGAATTTATTAGTGACTTTTGACAACTTCAATTAAAACAGGCCAAGGACAAGCCCATTTCTGATTTCACAGAGCTTTAGATCTACTGGCCTGACTGTGTGGGTCAGTTAAGTTGTGCGTGGCTCATTTTTTGTGTACAGTAACACGGTTTATGCATGGATTTATTGAGACAGATGTTTATCTCTGTTCAGTGCAGTCCTGCTTATGTAACGCCACTCCTCTCTGTGGCTCTAAACTGTCTTAGTGGATGTAACCATAGCAGGATAATTGGCTCCAGTCAGTCGCACTGTCACTCAGACCTGCCACAGATGCAGAGATCCAACAACTGACATATGCCCCATTAAACTGTGTGCATTATACAGAGGAAGTCCCATTTAAGGCCTTATAGAAATTCAGTTTTTTGTTTTGGTCCATAATACAGTAACAGGTTGTAGGAGGTAAATGCCCTCTCAGAGTCTACAGAGGGTATTTCAGGACTTGGAAAGTGGAAATAATTTACTGCCTCAGTGCATCCCCTGTCTTTTTTCCAGCTCCTCATCTCACCCCAAAATAAGGTTGCTGTCACTAAATCACTTAAACATTTTTGTCAAAATTTCCTGTGAATGATGTCTGAGCCAGTGTCAGTATATGAATGTCTGTTAAATGCTATGAGACACTGACTTTGCAATGGCTGCTGCATCACTGCTACTTCTAGAACAAAACCAGTGGAAACGATCTTGGATTAATAAGTGAATGTTTGTAAAATGACATGGATAGATTGTAAGTGTTGTGTTTGTGACATCAGATGCTATGTTTTTAATATAACCCCTGACATCTGTGTTATGTTTGTGTTTCTCCAGGCACAGAAATCATGGATAGAAAGAGCATTCAGCAAGAGAGAATGTGTCCATATCATAGTAAGCGCCAAAGACCCCCATAGGTGAGTAAGCTTTCATCGATTCTAAAGGAAATGTTAATCTGCAGAATATTGCAATGCAATGACACACATGATAAACATACAGAGAACTTTTGTGGCATTTAAGAGCCAGTTGTGTCACAAATTTAATCATCACAGGTAACAGACTATGAAATCTAAGTTAAAAGTCCAGTAATCTATGCATAACAAATTTTGCCTCAATTCTGTTCATTTTAATGATTGGGCAAATAAAAAAATTTATTAGTATGTACTAGAATTTCTTTCTTAAGCCACAGTTTATTTCTGTATATCAATTTAATAGTGTACGGCTGCTTTTGTATAATGAAATTACACTTTCCATCTCACGTCCTCGGTGTGTAGTCTCTTGCTGCTCTATGACGGCTGGTGCTGTGATGTTATTAAAATCTTTACATGAGCTAATGCTGCTCCTGAGGGTGACACATTCAGAAAGTCAAGTCCAATTCAGGTCAGGGCTGGTGTGGGTAAGCACCATTAGCATAATTGCTAGAATGGAAATGTAAATGAGGACCAGGTAAAGTATTTGTATCAAAACATTTTAATTGATGTCATTTTACAACCGCTGATATGAGTCGACAGAAACTTGAGTGAGAATCAAAGCATTGTTTCTCTCTTCAGAGATTTTATTTCATTTTGCAAGGTTAAAACACAACATATCAGAGCTATTTTTATGCAACCCCTTGACATATCAATTGTTCTAACAATGAGAAATAATGAAGCAATAATGGACTCTATAGATCAATCATATTTTCTTAATCATGAGAAGAGCCACATGACAATTGAACAGTTTTGGATAAAATGCACACCACTGTTGCATGTTGCTACTACCACATTAATGTAACATAAGACCACATATGGTACACAAAATTGCCATGACGTGTACAATAACAACCATTACATGTCCTCCAGGTAGTTAGTGTCCAGAGCAAAGCAAATTCAGCTGGGATCGCCCAAATGTGCAGTTGTTGTCTTTGTGCTAGTGACAGGAGGTGAGAAAAGGGAGCTGAAAGGATAAGCTGCTCTGGGAGCCTGGAAGCACAAGTTAGCTCTGCCAAAAAGTGATAGCCATGGCAGAAAAGCTTAATATAGGACAGTAGCATAAGGTGTCACAGGTCTGACAGCTGGAGCTGGGGATCTCATGTTCAAACACAGTACCTACATTATCCTCACTTAAAGAACGTCACAATCTAACTTTGAGCTAAACGTTGTCTGTCTCCCAGGTGCTGTTGTGGTCGTCTGATTGGTCAACATGTGGGCCTGCCCCCGGGCATCTCCTCCAGTCAGAATGACAAGGCAGAGCGCTTGGCCAAAAATGACAGCCTGTCGGAGAAGTGGTCAATCAGCAAGCACACACAGCTCAGCCCCACTGATGCCTTCGGCACCATCGAGTTCCAGGGAGGGGGACACTCCAACAAAGCCATGGTAAATTGGAATACTGTCAAGTTTATTAACAAAAGTCAAAAGCCATTCCATTTAACATTATGTAGAGATATGAGGCTCTGTATCTGTATTTTGGATTATGGTCCAAATTTAGAATGATCAAATCAACATCGTTTATTTAGTCTTACTGTAGGTATGGTCGTGTTGAAAATGATTTCGTTTAAAATGCTTTTTTTTTTAGCTGTATTACTAAATGATCAATAAAATATTGCAGTAACAACCTACAGTTAAAAAAAATGTTGTTTTGTTTGATAAATGAACTGGGCCTAAGAGTATATTGAATTCCAGTCTTTAATTATTCATTCAGACACATGTCACATCGGGTGACTGTGGGTGAATCAGACACAAACAGATGCTCCATAATGCATGTGGCCCTCCAATCATAACTAACATCTGCTTATTAGCTTATCACCTGAGAAATGTGTCAGAAACTAGAAAACTTTTTACTATGATGTTGTGATTTTGTAACATCTAAGGTGTTTACACAATATAGTTAAGATCAAAACTATTAATACTCTTAGCAACTTTTGTGTATTTTTTACCTTAGTTTGTAGATCTGTTCTGGCTGGAAGTAAAGTTGTAGAAAACAGTTTACAATTGTGGCATAATTGCACCCGTGTCCCCAGATTGGCCGTGTGAACTTGATATCTCAAAAACAAAATGCTGGATCACTTTCAAACTTTGCAGACCCTTACATATAATAAAGACTACCAACTGCATTGATTTTGGTACATCTACGGTGAATATTGAGTAATGAATTAAGCCTTAAACTTGTGAATTCAATAACTCTGAAAGTTTTTGCCAAATTTTCTTTATACTTTATGGACAGTTACATATCATAAAAATGCTTAAATATGTCGACTTTGGTACTTCTTCATTAATTAACTAATTAATGATTTGGGGCACTTTAATTGAGCCATTAATTCTGGTGAACATAAACCAAATCTCATGAATTTTGGCACAGTGATCCGGGCTAGTGTCTATTTAGTGTACATATTCAAATTATCATTGTTGAATTTTTTATTTATTTATTTATTTGAGCGGGACAGTGCATGTTAATGAACACACAGGCTTTTACAGCATGAATGTAAACACACCAGATTATAGCAAAATGCTAATTTCCATCCGTTGTCCCGGGGTATGCAGAATATTCATTTCACAACAGAAGCGCCACCATATCTATGACCCCTATGGGACTCTGGATACACTTTCATAGAGCAATGAAACTTGGTACAGTGATTCTCCACATCGTGCCCAACATAAAATATTATTATGGCCCCACCCTACGACAAACAGGAAGTTGGCCTTATTGGATTAAAATTGGGAAGTCAGGTATATTTGACAGCCTCTAACTTGCACACACTTTGCCCGATTAGGCTCAAACCAGAAACCCCCCACACATGACCACATCTGAACAATATGATGCCAGTTACCTCAATAGCGCCACCTATGGACTGAATGAAGAATGTTGTTTTAGGGAAATTTTCAAAATTTGGCAATAGCATCCTTCACAAACATTCAGACAAATCACTAAAGTTAAATAGACCCTTCCCATGCGTCTGCGCCATAGCATTTTACGGATGGGCCGTTTTCCCAATATACACTTTGGACCTATACTTTGCTTTTACATACGTACATACATTGCAAATTTCTATTGGTTTGGCAGCTTTGATGTTTGAAGGCTTTATTGACACTAAACTACAGTTCTCTACAAAAAATCACAATCAGATGTTTCAGGGCTGAACTCTTTTTAACCACTTTGTGTTTTGAAACATTTACCCATGGTAAATCTTTTTTGCTTTAACACTTATGTGCTTACTACACATGTATTTTGTCCTCCAGTACGTGCGAGTCTCCTATGACACCAAGCCTGACCTGCTGCTTCACCTGATGACCAAGGAGTGGCAGCTGGATCTGCCAAAGCTGCTCATCTCAGTCCATGGAGGCCTGCAGAACTTTGAACTACAGCCCAAACTCAAGCAGGTCTTTGGCAAAGGGCTCATCAAGGCTGCCATGACGACGGGCGCCTGGATATTTACAGGGGGGGTCAACACAGGTAAAGCCCCCAGGTGTTCTATTAAAACAAGTTTGTTGTCAAGTACATATTGGATGCGGTGTACAAGATCTGTAGGGCTCTTCCCAAAAGTACAGGCAGTTGGCAGAGGATTGACCTAAGCCTGTGGTAGGAGAATAAATCCTTTCATGATGTTGATTTTGTAGCTGGGTTTATAGCTGGCCTTAACCTAAAGTAGCATTTGTAAGGATAGGATTGGAGCTGGACTTCTGGCTTTTCTAGAGCTTCATAAATAAGGAGAGGCAGATTTAGGACGGGCAGACAGTAGTGAAAATATGTCCTTCAAGAGAATTCTAGAGAGAAATAAGCAGCAAAAATGGTTGTTGAACGCTGGCCGTCACAGAATCCGACAGGGTGAAGTAAACATAGAAAACTGTCAGATGTCTGATGTCACATGAATTATGCATCGTCTTGAGGTTATCATATGAAGGAGAAGCAGTCCTTGAATAAACCAAGATATGAATTAACATTTTAAGTTTTCAATTAAGGAAATGGTACACAGTAATAATAAATATCAATAGAATTTTAATAAGAATGGTCAGGACAGACTGTGTTATTGGTTTTATTAAAAAGCCACTTTGCATTTTTACTTGTTTTGGGTTAAAAATGGGTGTATTGGCCCAATGCAGCAGATAAATAATAGAAAAAGGACAATAATTATTAATACAAAAGATAGGTACAGCCAAAACAACTTCACTCTCTGTGCTGTTGTACACAGAAGGCAATAGAAAGTAAGTTTTAGTGACAGAATGAGTACATAGTCCAAAAGAGCTTGTGATTGCTAAATAATGGATGGGTACATTGAAGAGATAGTTAAGAGTTGTGGTGATAGAGAAAGATGAGATTCAGTAGCCTTCAGGTCTGTGTGCCGCTGCCCTGATGACATGTACAGGCAGTACAATCTGTGTGTGTTTTCTGTGTGTGTTGCTATCACTGTCTACGAGAATGAGCCAATCTTTCACAGCAGGTGTGTACTTGTTGTGTTTCGGCAAAGCATTGTGACAAACAATCACTGATTCTGATGTACCCACAGGGGTTATTCGCCATGTGGGAGATGCTCTTAAAGACCACGCCTCTAAGTCAAGAGGAAAGATCTGCACCATCGGGATTGCTCCTTGGGGCATTGTAGAAAACCAGGAGGATCTTGTTGGCAAAGACGTAAGTGTCAGACAGTACATAATAACAAACAATACAACCACTGTACAAATAGGCTCTACATTGCACTGCTTGTTTGCATGGGGTTTATGTGAAAGATGCTTCATGCTTTTCATAGTTTGCCTGAGCCAGTAAATTGCTGTTGACAGCTTATTAACTGAGATGCTGAGTTAGCCCAATTTCATTCTGTGATAAACAGTCCTTCAAAGTGAGTCTGACCACATGAGACGGAGCTGCACATGCTGACTCGTTCAAATCTGTGGAATCAATGCAATGTTATAGTTAAATTTTCATCACATTGTGTCCTAGTGAACGAGTCAAGCAGAGACGATTAATGCCTGGTTGCTGGAACAAGATGATGAAGTGCTGAAACTCTGCTCAATGCTTGATTACTTTCAACATTGAGCCTAATGATCAGATGCCAGACACAGCCCTAACAGAGAGTCCAAACTATCATCAGTGCCCGCTTGTAATTAGTGGTGTTTAATGATTTTTAGTCCAGAGCATACACCTAAATCATTTTTAAACATTGTTGAAATTTCTGATAATGTGACATAGGGCTGGGCAATATGACAAAAAAAAAGTAAAAAAAAAAAATGTGTATGGGTCTAGTATGCATTTTAGTTGACGGGTAATTGCAGTTTTATATGTTGTCTTAGAAAGCAAAATAAAACAATAATACATTCCTATACTGTATATTAATAACATATACAATGAAATATTCAAAGACCTTGTTTTCAAGGATTGTTCTGAAGGTAAAGAAAACAAAGAGTCCCCGGGGATAGTGCTTGTGCGGCTTTAAGTTAAGCTAGTATTTATACTTTGCTCAATGGTTTCGGGGCATGCAGAATACTCATTTCACAACAAAAGTATTAATGGTATTGGAGACTAAACTGTATATGTGACGTGACAATGCAAACCACCACATATGTTTCTATGTAAGTAAGTCTAACTAATTCTGTACTGTCCTGTGCAGGTGGTGCGTCCATACCAGACCATGTCCAACCCAATGAGCAAACTCACTGTCCTCAACAGCCTTCACTCACACTTCATCCTGGCAGACAACGGCACGACAGGAAAATATGGCGCTGAGGTCAAACTGCGACGCCAGCTCGAGAAACACATCTCCCTACAGAAAATTAATACACGTGAGTCAAAGATTGTGCAGTCGTGACAATGAACGCCCTAGATATTCCAGACTTATTATCTGATTGTGATAACACCGTATCGAAACTTGCAGTCTTGTTTTCTCATCAACACTTCTCTGGGTTAATTGAGTTCATGTGCTATTTTAAAACCGCAAACAGACTAAATTTATCACTTATTTGGCTTTGTACTGCACACGTACTGTCAGTTTATTTTTGCCCAGCCAGTAACACGTCTCAGAAAGACTTTGAAACCGTCCTATACTTCAGGAAGTGCTATTTTTTGCCTAACTCCTGGCACATTAGATGAATACTTTTCTTCATGTAACCCTTCTTCATAATTGTTCTGCTATTCTGAGCATAAACAAATTGAATAGACATTATACATTAACACATTATAACTTTGGTGGCAATAACTGACACCTACATTCTAATGAAAACAGAGTTGTTTCATATGTGATTGTGTTTATCTTTGCATACATATTACACCTATGTATGCAGTAGCAACTATACATTTTTCTAACAGAAACACATGAGACCAATGTATTTTCAAAAACTAACCAACTATTAACACATTGTGTACCAAGTGGCCTGAATTACATCTTTGTTCATTTGCTTGACGTTTACAGTTACTCTTGCCTTTTAAAGTTGGGAAAGGTGTTTTTTCCCACTTGAAAGTGTGTGACAGCTCCAGCAGATGGTAAACAAAATAAACTGACTTAAACAGGGGACAGACTGGAAAAGTTGTGACTATGGTGGACACAACCAGCATGTTTACATCTGTGACTTGCATCCCCACAAACACTAGACAACCATTACTAGTACTAAAACATTTTATCGATATGTGAATGCTGGACTCACTTTACCGCTTACATCTTAGACTTTGGGGGATCAACTAATGTGAATTGCTCATTTTTACTTTTTTATATCTTCTCTGCTCCTCTTGGATGTAGTAATGTGACTACCGGACTTCCCTTTGTCATCCTATGCCTGGTCTCATACAGAAGGGGCTGGGAAGGCAAAGGGACGCCCAGTCGTCTCACGAGCATCTGAAAAAATGCACTAAAAGAGCTATGCTAACTGGAAATTCAACCTTGGTAATAACTATATTCCTTGTGCTAGTTTTATAAAAATGTATTTAATATAGTGAAAAGTGATTGCTTGTTTACATTAGTTTAGTTATCTGCCAAAATATGTGTACTGTCTTTTCTTTTTAGAGGCAGGCTGTCTTCAATACATCGAGTTTCTCTGTGTTTGGGTTGTGCATCCTAGCAGGTGTCCAGTATGATTTTCAACCATAGCCTTAAAGAGAGTATTATTAAAATACTCTCAGTAATTCGATGGAGTAACTTTGTTTTTTTCTCACAGCACACAGTCTCACACACTGTACAGAAACACAACATGAAAGACGTGTGCTGGGTAGATATGCGTAATCTCCCCCTGTGGTGGTTTTGTGATGACTGGGCAATCCTGCAGCTAATCCTGCTGTGGCGCCATGTGATTTTCCATGGAGCGGCGATCCCCATGTAACTCTGCTAAAGCAATTCTGTTTGTAATTTAAAGCACATTTTAGGTAAAGGAATGGATTCTTCTTGGTTCACAGTCCTCTAGCCGCATAAGGTCAATGCGAGTGTATGCTTAATTTGGCCTTCTTGTAGCCAGTGGAAATCTACTGCCATTCTGGACATAACACATTTTCATTTCACATTAGTGAGACTGTTGCCACCTGTCAGATCTCATCTTGGGATTGCAGTTGTGAATTTCTATTTTTTCCCTACTTCCCTACATTCCCTGGACATTTACAGTCACTTTAGTGTATTGAAGAATTGGTAGGTGTTTCTCTCCACTGGAAACTGGAGAAAAGAAAATTGAGGGACAACTCTGGCCGGTTGGTAAACAAAATAAACTGTGTTAGACAGGGACTGGGTGGAGAAACTGTGACTATGGTGGACACAGCCAGGAAGATAATAGTAGTGTATGCCTTGTGTTCTTAAAAACATTTTACAACATGGGCAGACATCAATTACACAGGCTTTTGACCAGTGTAAAAAGGTGTAGCTTATAAATTAACTTATTCAAAGATATTAAGTTATGCTTCATTCTTGTTTATGACTCCCATGGCCACCAAGGTCAAGTAATTAAATTATATTTATATTAGTGTTAGAATGAATTAAAAATAAAAAAGTTTACCAGTAGGTAGGTTTTATAGCAGCTATAGTCAAGCACTGTCAAAAAGCAAATATAAAACCTTAAATAGAGGTAAGATAATAGAAGGGACATATTAGAGCCCATGAACATTATTTCATCTTCTTCTTTAAGATACATTTTTCTGGAGTTACAGTATTTGCACACACTGGCCAGATTTACTTTGCACCTCTTAAAGTGGTCTTCTGTTAGCTGCTAGATTGTGTATTCAGACTCAGAGATGGTCTTCTGCAAACATTGGTTATGTAGTCATCATGGGCTTTCTGTCATCTTGAGCCAGTATGGTCATTCTCCTCTGATCTCTGAACCAGGCCTGTCACAATAACAAAATATGAAGGACGATATTTTGCCTCAGAAAATATCTCGATATTCGA
>JAVQKG010343305.1:0-10816 GCA_036025885.1 Hypseleotris bucephala | reverse complement strand
TAAACCAGTCCTGACCATCCCTGAAAGCTTCATCCAAATCCGTGCAGTAGTTTTTGAGTTATCTTGATCACAGACATGCACGCGGACACGCACGCGGACACGCACGCGGACACGCACGCACGCACACACGCCAACGCCGGCGATCACATAACCTCCTGGCGTCGGTAGGCCTAGGAATAAAATAGTGAACATTCCAGAAAACAGTCATTACCAAATAAGATAAAAAAAACGTGACCAAACCAGGTCTAAATCATGCCATAAATTAGTACTAAAGCAGATTTATATAAGGAATAAACTAGGACTAAACAATAACAATATAAATGGTGTCAAAAACAGCTTAAGAAGTTCAAATGCAGGTCCTGTACCAGACCAGGACTTAAACAGTAATAAAACTGGCTCCAAATATCTAATTAAATCATATGTGATATGTTATGCAAGCTCTAGAAAGGGCTTGCAGACCTGTACCTACCTGCACCTCAGTTGGAGAACCACTAATCTAGGGTAAATCGAATACTTTACATGTTAAGTAAGCAATTGTTAATGTGAATGTGTGTGTTATCTTGAATCTTAATGTGTTGATGTTTTCTCACGCTCCCTGTGGCTGTTTCTCCAGAGCCTGGTTCAGGGACGTGCAATCCTCGACCTGCGTGTACAAATAGTGACTACTTCTACACACACACGCCATGTGACTCAGAAGGAATGGTATGGTCTAAAATGTTTACTTCATTTGAGTTAGCGTATTTAATACTTGTCTACATCAGATGGCAGTAGTGTGTATGAATGTAAAATTCATGTAGGTCTCTAGTGTACCGCTGATGTTAGAAGTAGCCAGTAAGTATGTAACATGCATCATTTTGTCATCTTGTGATCTAATCTTGCCTTTTTAGTATCTAAAAGCAACAATGCATTCTTGCCCAAAAGATATGGCGCTCAATCAATAATGTAACTTTCACACCATTCTCTGTAAATTGATTTATACATGGTTTTATACAAAATCTCACCAACAAGTTTCTTAAATAACCCTTTTTATTTCTTCTGATGTTTGATTTGAACTTCAGCAGGTTTGTTATGAGATCATATGCACGACTAAACCCACTTAATGCAATGTCAGGGGCTGATTAGGTACTTAGGGGCAGGTAAATTGGTCCACCTAATAATGTGGCCAGTCAATACCATATGCATCTTATATTCTTTGTGAAGCAAAGTCAAATAATACTGTTTATCACTGCTGTCTCACGGTCTGTCCGAGCCACCTGGTGTGATTATTAGGTTTCTCTGAATACACATCATCCACCACAGACCTACTGCAGGTGCCTCTCACATATTAATGCTTGTCCTTGATCTGACCCAGACCCAGCTCATGTATAAATGGATCGAGCCAAAGATCTGCAGCGAGACCGTGGAGGGCGCTGTGCAGCTGCCAGCGTCCGGAGAGAAACAAACATGTCCGCCCTGTAACCCGGGCTTCTATGTGACCAACTCCTCGGCCTGTGAACCCTGTGAACAAGGCTACTACTCCAATGGGACAGGTATGAAATCGCACCAGTTGGAAGTCTGAATTTTAATCCCAATTTTTGTACCCTCTACTCTGGCACTATGTAGCAAACAGTGAATATATCTGTCTTTATGCCCACATATTCACTATTCCTCCTCTGTACATGTCCTAACCATCACATTCTGGCCTCTCCTACTTATCTCCAAAACATCTAACAAGAGCAGCTACTTTAAGTTGCTATTAAACCCATCCCAATTACTACAACATAGTTCGTCAAATGTTCCAGACTTTTAATTATCTGAGTATGTGGCCAGAAAAGTTTTAGTAGCTATTATTCTATGGTTTAGGAATCAAAAGAATCAACGAAACAAAGGTACATTCTAGTATATAACAATAAGTGCATGTTTTGTGATTTATGAGAAGCTGACATTTGGAATGCTTGTATAAACCTATTGAAATGTATGTTCACATTATTTTCTTAACAGTCTGTGGCAAGTGTCCTGCTGGCACTGAGCCTCTAGTTGGGTTTGAGTACAAATGGTGGAACATAATGCCACCTAACATGAAAAGCTCCACCTTTCGCCGAGAGTATGGTGACCCTGAACGCAGCACAGGTAGGAAATGTTCAAAAGATGTGGGAGTAATATTTGATAGTGGATTATAAATAAATAGAAACACATACTGTATAAGCATATTGTTTGGATAATACTTATGTTTTTGAATGACAGCTTGGGAAGTGGCTGGTGAATACATCTACACAACTCCAGGGGAAGAGGACACAGATTATCAGATGCTCACGCTTCATGTCCGAGGATACAGGTATGGGCAAAAAGAAATGCAGATCATAATATTATCCATGAAATCTAAAGTAATGTAAAATTACAGGTTGCCTCAGTCTGTCACCAGTGAAACAAGTGCACTGTCTCGAATCACCTTTGTCTTTGAGACCAAGTGTACAGCAGACTGCAAGTTTTATTTTCTATCAGTAAGTAAAGATCCTGTGCCTGCTTTATTAAAGTTTATTAAAATGTAGCCCTATATAACTGCAGTTGTTGCATCAAAGGACTTTACATAAAGTATAATAAACATGTTTTGTGAATGACTGTGTGCAGGGCTATAATCAGTGGAATAACGAGGTGATGGAGCAGTGGAAAGGCACCAACAGTAAACAGTCTTATTCATTTTTAATTCAACGTAACAGCACTGTCAGCTTCACATGGACGTTTAAACGCACTGAGGAGTACAGTATGGTATTTATTTATTTTTGTAATCAATTACAGATCAGTTTAGAATATATTTTAAAATCATGGGTATATGAAAGTGAATGGTTGTATGCCGTAAGCGTATAGTTACCTGGAGGCTATGTCTATATATATTTTAGTCTACCCAGCGAATCTAACAATCATAGTAAATTGGATACGTCTGTCATTAACCAACTTGGAAATAATATATAAGTACATTATTTTGAGTGCATGAAGATTATGTTGAATTGTTTTTGAGTTGGCTTGAGTTTATATTAGCTCTAAACACTAGAGGGCAGTAAATCTCTGCGTTTATAAAATAAGTGACTTCTAAAATACTATTTGAGCCAATGCTTGTGTTTAGGAAAAGATGTAAAGAACAATCTATTTCCATATTGTTTGTGGTGTTGCTCATTATGTACGTTTGATAATTTTTACTATGTTTTTAGTTGCGGAAGTACAGTGGTGATGTTGCGAAGATCTACTCTGTTCACATCACTAATGTCATTGGAGGGGTGGCCTCTCAGTGCCGCCACTGTGCCTTGGTCTCATCCCACACTGACTCGGGCTGTGTACCCTGTCCCGCTGGACACTACATGGTCAGTGAGACAGGGGTGTGCAAGAGCTGTCCCCCAAATACAGTCATCAGAACAGATCAATCTGTGGGTGAAGCTGCATGTGTCCCCTGTGGACCTAACACCAAGAGGAACAAGGTGAGAGCATATGATTAAACATTACAGTCAAAATTACATCAACATGATGGCTGGTAGTTATAGGTACACTTGACTCCAATCCAATGTGTCGACTGTGAAGTTTTACATAGTTATAAATTTGCATAGATGAAATCCAGCCACAGAGGCGCAAGTCATTGTAATCTTTGTGCCAGTCTCATATACTGCGAAAATAGTAATTATAATGACACTTTCCAAATATCTTACTTTAGACTTTAAACTTGGGAGGTTAATTTGCTTTCAATTAAAGTGGATCATATTTTGTGGCCATTATTTAACCCAACTAAAGACTAAGATGTCCTGCCTGACTCACTTATTAGGGCCATGTGCTTAAAGTCATACCCTTTCTTACACTACTCTATGTTTCTGGTGTACTACTTGTTTATCTTTAAATATAAGATATTTAGAAAACAAACTAAATTATTAAACTAAATTTGTACCTTTTTAGAATGTGCCAAGTGTTTGTAATTCCTGACTGTTTTTTAGGCTCACACAGCTTGCCTCAGTGACTGTAAACTGGACGTCCAAAGTAAAACAGGCCCACTACACTACGATTTCTCTGCTTTGGCCAACGTCACAGGTTTTCACAGCAATCCTAGATTCACTACCAGAGGCATGAGATTTTTCCAAAGTTTCAACCTGGGACTATGTGGCATGGAGGTGAGACAGTAAAATTATGTTGACATTTTTATGATAGAAAAGTGTTTTACTCTTTCATATTAACTTGTGAGTTGGGTTTTTCAGAGCAGGGTGCCAGCTACATGCGTGGACAATGTGACCGAGAGCGGGAAGAATGAGGTAAAAGGCTACATTTGCCAATCGACAGTAGTGCCTTCGGACATCAGAGGACAGACTGTGGTGTCCTCTCAGCCTTTTGTTATCGGGGACACACTCATTGGTATGATCTTTTGTGCATACTCCTATTGTACAACATATATATAGTGGGATTACACCAATATTAAATAAATATAGTTTAAATTTCTGGTGTATTTAAGGCCTAATTATAGTACAATGACATTAAATCACGGAATACAGTATAATAATTAATGTTCCACAGATAAAGTAGCAAATGAAGTATATAAATAGCAGAAATGAAAGCGGTTTAGACCAGACCTTTACTTCATATGTTTTGATCAAACTGCCAACTGGGTCACCTCCACATTTTTCTAATGGGTCTTGCTAAAAAAAAGTCTTGTCTTGTTTACAAAAATTCACCATTTAATGGACACATTTTGTCTGTAAATGGAATTTTGGTTGATAATTGTGTCTTTTTTCTAATGTCCTTACGGTCAAAAGTGAGTTGATATTTTGAGATTAATATTTAAAGTAATGTTCTTTTCTTTTACTTTAGGTGTAACTACAGAGACTTTGCTGAACAATATTTCATCTCCGAACTGGTTGTTTTCATCCACATCCACTCTGCCAGATGTCATCTTCTACTACAAGTAAGTCACGCCTTTGTATTTCTGCCATTTCGGTTCTTTTAGTGGTGTAATCTATGTAATACAAATATTTAATGTTAACATTTTTGTGCATTGTGTTTCTTTCAGGTCTAGTGACAAAACACAGGCTTGTAAAAAGGGCAGAGCGGCCACTGTAAGGATGAGGTGCAATCCAACCTTAAGCACAGACCACATCACAATGCCAAGGTAATATCTTTGAACATTTGGACTCTGACTTTTACTCTTCGACTCCAAAACATTGATATTATGTCCTGGTTTCTTCTGCAGTAACTGTTCGGAGGGAACGTGTGATGGTTGTACTTTCCACTTTCTTTGGCAGAGTCAGAAAGCATGTCCGCTCTGCACCAAAAACCACTACAGAGAAATAGTGAGCGCTTGTGTGCAAGGAATACAGGTGTGTATGGGAAAAATACTTACGCACACTCACTTGCCATTTTATTAGGTACATCTAACTTTGCTTTAACACAAATAGTTAGACAATCACATGGCAGCAAATACAAAGATGCAGAAGTTCAAACTGAACTTGAGATTGGAGGGAAAAAAAGTAATTTAAGCAAATGTACTGGTTGCTTGGTTGAGCATCAATAAAAGTTGCCCACTGTATATACGGGGATTTTAACAAGAACAACCCCAAGAACAGAAAATATTCAGGGAGTGCTTGTTTTGTGAGTAGAAATGCCTGCAAATGACAGACGTCAGAGAAAATGGCCATGGTTGGTCAAGATATCATATTAATATTTATATTTATTTAGTTTTACTCTTTTTGTTTTGCTCTGTTTTTGTTTTTCAGAAAACCACATATGTGTGGCAGCAGCCTCTACAGTGTTTTGGAGGCGAACCTCTTCCTGATCAGATCATCAGTTCCTGTGTGAGTCTGGATTTCTGGCTGAAGTTTGGTGTTTCCACAGGAACAGTGGCCGCTCTGCTGCTCATCGCCATCAGCTGCTATTTCTGGAAGAAGACTCGCAAGTGAGATTTGTTGTGACTTTTGATTTTTGTGCAAGCATTGAGATATTACTATTAACACAAGCCAAGTTTGACACATACAGTACTACAGACATTATAGCTACTAGTAACTAAGTACTAGTAACTAAACAAGTTACTATTATTATTACTATTATTACAAATTATTATTTGTAATAATTTCAGAATGACTTCTCAAGATAACACCAACACAAAGCCATGCATTGATACCAAGACAAACCCATGTCAGGAAAATACTATGTCAAAATCAGATAGCAAGGAACTCTCAAGTCCAAACATAACATAACATACAAGATTTAGAGGCAGATTTTTTATTACGGTATAGGATCTAGCCATTTTTTGTCATTTCCAAGCCTGGATAAATTGAGAAGACAGTGTTAGGAAGAGCATCTTATGTAATTTTAAAAACTGTCCAAGATCCATATTAAATCACTGCAAGCTGTTAGGCAGATGATTTGCTATGGTTACCGCTAGAAAAGGTGAACCAAATGCAGGGCTTCTGTAAGGAGATTTTTACAATGAAAGATAGACAGACTATCCCCAAATCAGCTTAATAATATACAACAAACACAGTCACTCCTAGCAGCACATTTTAGACATCTGTGAATGGGACATCTTACTTTGGATAATTACTCTCTACCCTTCTCTTAGGTTACAGTACAAATACTCGAAGCTGATGATGAGTTCTGGAGATAAAGAGTGTGAGCTGCCCACAGCCGACAGCTGTGCCATCATGGAGGGTGAGGACGCAGAGGACGACTACATCGACCTCACAAAGAAATCCTTCTTCACCAAAATCAGGTCCTTCTCACGAGAGGTCAGTCAACTTTACTAGACTGTATGTGGACAGATACAATAAATAAATATAAAGATAATACCTATTTTTATCTTCATTTTTAGAGAACGGTGGATGGCTTTGACTCAGTGCCACTAAAGTCTTCTTCTCTTTTGCAACAAGAGGAGGAAGACTCAGATGAAGCCTAACTCAGGGACTTGGAGAAGATTTGGAGAAAAAAAATTTGAGAATAATTTAACTCAAGAAATATTAACACTGTTTAACTTTTTACTCAATAATGATGCCTTTCTTTCATCTCAAATCAGTCTGTCCTCTGACAAATACTGTTGCTCACATGAATTAGAACAATTTTTACCAACAATCATGGCAATCATTTTTAAGTTTTCTGAGGAACATAGTGTTAAAATAAGTTATGTAGAGTTTAGGCTATTTGGTCTTAAGACAATAAAATTACTATGCCTTTTTTCAAAGTTTATAGTGCCTTTCAAAACCAAAGAGAAGAGTTACACTTGTTATACTTATTATTGTGTGCGTGAACTTGTAACTGTTACATGTTTTATTTATATGTATTTAATGTAATTTTATATTTTCTGAGTTTGGCCAAATGTTTGTTGCTTATTGCTTCAGTCAGTGCGGGAGCGACACCAAACTGATTTTCAAGACTGCCTTGTGTCATTTGGTCATGTTGTTGCAGCTCAAATTGTTTATTAAAACGGTCTTTCATATGTGTGAGTGGTTTGTATTTATTGTTTAAAAACTAGATTAAAGAATTTAGTTTTCCAAAATTGGAAATGTTTAGAGTCTGCATGTCTTTATTGTGTTTATCCCCCAATCCCAAAGGAATAATCATCAGATAAATTAATTGATTCACATCTGGAGGTGCAATGCCTCATGTTATGCCTATTTAGGTGATGGAATAGGGTCATACATGCCTGAGCCATGTGACCCACATCATCACAACAACTGATGAACTCTAAAATCAAATGTATTAACAATAGCATGCATTTTGTGACAAGGTTGTATTTTGTAATTGGTTGAAAGTTAAACGAAGTACATTCACTGAAGTATATAGTGGCTCAAATTACAGTAACCTAATGTGTTTATACATAGAACACAGATAAACCAAAAACATCCATGAGATAAACACTAAAGCGGGTTTACTGATATCTCGCGAGACTTGGTGACATGTTGCAGACAGTAAAGTAAAATCTCGGGAGCTGGCGCTAAGTGGGACAAGAAGCGATAAGATTTTCAAAAGCTGCATACATGAAGGGGATTTTCTAAAACATCTGAGCTCTATAGTCTTTGAACTTGTTGCGTTTCAGGCTATCGGATAGAGGAGCAACATTTTACTCGGAGTTTTATTTTTAAACTTGGCAAACTTTGGCTTGGGCTGCACGGCTCGGAGTTTCCACCTCGGAGTGAAGTCACGTCTGTGGGCAGTTTTGCAGAAATGTCGCAGAACGAGAGGCCCAAGTTTTATCGCCAGGACGTCAACAAAACTATATGGGAAGTGCCAGAGAGGTACCAGAGCCTGTTACCAGTCGGATCTGGCGCATACGGATCTGTTTGGTACGTGTTTTCTGACTTTGTGGCTCCTCTTCACCTAACTTAACCCCATTCATTCAGACAAGGCCTGTGCAGCATTAGCTAAAGTTTGGTTAGCTCCTTCAAGCAGTTGTCCAGCAAGGTGCAGCTGTGGAGTGTGTCTTCACGACTTCCCTGTTTTAGTACTTTCTTTTTTGCTATTGTTTGCATATACACGAAGAATGAAGCGTTTTTTCTGATCCACTTTTACATAGGAGATTATGGACGATGTTATACCATCAGTAACGTTAGTGGCAAAGCGCTCCAAGACGTTACATATTTATGTTTCGAAAATAATCTGAACCAAACAAAAAAATTAATTCTATTTTAAAGTTTTTTTCTGAAAATACTAAACTAAAATATAGATGAATATTTTTTAGCATGACTCATTTTACTCTTCAGCCTTAACAGATTTACACACTGTGGGAATCCCCAGGGTCACTGTTTATGACTGGAGTATCAGTTCATCTGTTCTTTCTCATCATCTTTGTCCAGTTATAAAGGAAACTGTGACGATGCTGGATTATGCGTTTGAAATGAAAGAGAGAGCAAATATGCCAGATTTAAGTTTGCAAAGCTACTGAGTAACATTATTTTTGGATTGATACATTTCTGTTCATAGAAGATATGAAGTCTATACTCTTTAAGTGCCACTAAGTTTTGCTCAGAAAAGCCCAGAGTACAGTTTGTGTACATGTGTGTTATAAGGCACTACATTGTTGGTGCCAACATGGTCCAATGCGCAGATGTTTGTTTTGCAAATGGAAAAGGACAGCTGTCCTGTTGCCGGGCAACTCCATAATCTGTAGCTGGTCAGATTACTGTCCACTCATTGACCGGAAGGGATTGTTTTACCAAACAGCACTGATTTATACTGTTTACATATGAACTGTTTACTGTGCTGTGTTCATAATGAATTAACCCTGGTTTAATTGGCGTTATGATTAAACTGCATTGGTGTTTAACAAATGCACCAAAATGTGATCATTTTTTTTTTCAGTGTAACGTCGACCATGTTTGTTTTTAATCATCATTGAACCGTGTGTGGTTCACTTTGTAAATGGTCAAAGGTTTTTATATTACATTTTTTTATTCAGAAGACATCTTTTGTATAAATTATCTAATTACGCTAATATAGCTTAAGGTATCCAGCCTCACTCATCACAGTTAATCTTAGTTAAAGCTACAGGTGATTTGACATGCCTCTGTTGTATGAGCTGACCTGAAGATTCAGAGATAGCTCTTTGCAGCAGGACAGAGGCTGGCTGATAATCTGCTGAGAAAAGGCATTTTCTGCTGATGTTGCCCTTTCCTCTGCCTACAGCAGCTCTCACTCCCTCAATTTAGTGTATTCAGCAAACTCAGCTCATTCTCTGCTTCTGACACAGTTTTCCAGATGCCTGAAGTTTAAATTTGCATGTTGGTATTGCTTTGTCATGATCCACTGAAACATTTTACCTTCATGTAGAGACTGAATACTACAGGCAGACAGGTATTGTATTCCCTCTCCTTGTTCTTTCCTTCCACAGTTCTGCATATGATGTGAAAACTGGCTTAAAAGTCGCTGTGAAGAAACTGTCCCGACCATTTCAGTCCATCATACACGCTAAGAGGACGTACAGAGAGCTGCGACTGCTCAAACACATGAAACACGAAAATGTGAGTTGGCTTGTTGTAGATTATGGGTAGAAAATACAATTTGTGTCTGTTTTTATGGCCTTCCCTGACTTTCCTATTCTGTCTTTTTGCAGGTAATTGGCCTTTTAGATGTCTTCAGCCCTGCAACCAATATAAAGGAATTTAAGGACGTGTGAGTTAAATGTTTTAAAATTACCTTTAAAACAGCTTCCACATGGCTGTACCCTTGTGCTGCTTGTTGTACACTGTTGAGCTGGGAAACACCTGGAGGCCACAGAGCCACACATGGGAAGGTTTCTTAGAGTCTTGAGTTATTCACCTCCGGCTACAACTGTGACTTCCTTGTGTTTCCTTCCTTCTGCTTTTGTACATGTTACTGCACTGCACCTATCCGCTCTGTTATTGTTTGTTTATTTTGATTGTTGTTAGAAATCGGAAGTAGTGATAGGTGGTGGTGACTAAATTATAGAATGTCTTTGTATGTGTAAATCAAAGCATTGACGTTTTAGAAAGTGGATTTGATTAGACTAATAACACCAGACTTTTATTTTTATTTGAATAGATGGAAACCAGAGGTGTGCAATAGTGCAGTAACTCTTAATAAATTTAATTTCTATATCTTTAAAAACATACATAAAAAAACTAGCACATCATGGGGTAGTCAGTTAATATTAGTTGTTCAATTCAAAGTGAAACTAATAGCTTTTCACAGAGTGAAATATGAGTCATTTTTAAAATAATTGGAATTCTGTTGTTTACTGTTAATTAAAATCAAAATCAAATACTTGGAATTGTATGTGATATTACATAAAAATATAGACAAAGCCTGCACACTTACTCCAAGTTTCCGCCATTTATTGACAACGTTGTCAATAAATGGC
>JAVQKG010343205.1:0-11092 GCA_036025885.1 Hypseleotris bucephala | reverse complement strand
AACGGTCCTTGTTATTACAATCATCATAGGGGGATGGGTGAACTGCACTTAGTCTGTCCCGTCACCTAGGACCTGTTTGCCATGGGAGACCCTGACAGGGGCATAGTGCCCCCGGCAACATAGCTCCTTGGATCATTCAGGCACACAAACCCCTCCACCACGATAAGGTGGCAGTTCAATGGAGGAGGACTTAGAACACTCTTTTCCACTCATATGACTTAGAACATATGAGTGGAAAAGGCTTTTCTAGATACTTAATATCCCCAAACAGAATGTGTATTTTGTGATTTGGCAAATATACTTGAATGTAAGTGTCTTTTTAACTCTATCTGACTGTAATCTTTATATTGAACAATTTGTGATTGCGTGGGCTTTACTGTGGAGCTTCACAAATAGTCTTACACTGACTATATGTTTTGAACTGCATCGTCCTGGCAAGACATTAGGCTTTAGAGAGAATATATCTCTTTTTATCTCTTTGCTGGCATGCTTTGAAATCAGAAAACAAGCCCTGACTATAAGGTGAGGGTCAGTGCAGTTGCATTAAATTGTACAATCCACATCATTACATAAGCTGCTGACTAGACAAAACTGCACTCTAAAATGTGGGACTGCATTTCTAGTATTGGTACTTGTATAAGAATGCTTTCATCCTATAGTTGGTAAATCTCATGTATTCCCTGGGCTCTGTGGGAGAGGGGAGCCCTGATACATTTTTGCTGAAGATCAGATGCAGAGGTCTGAGTGAGAAAAGGGGCGGAGGCTATAGCCTAGTAGCTAAACAGGAAGTTGCACAACATCTGTTCCTTGGCATACTGAGAGGGAATGAGTGGCCAGCTGTGGGCTGCAGTGTCTTCTTGCAGAATTGTTACATGTACTCAGACAATGTCACATTCCTTTTTGTTTCACAATTACTTGAAATCACAAAGCAATAATAAAATCCCAGGACTCTTTAGTCTGACTGAAAGTTGCCATGTCAGAGTGCATTATTGTGTTTTTATATTCAAGCTAGAGAACCCTACAAAATGTGATTTCAATCATTTGCAAAAGACAATGCTATCTAGGAAATATCTTTCATCATGGCACATATTAGATATGTCTGTTAATGTTTTAACTAAATACAGTGGGCTAATCAAACATGAGTCATAAAGAACTGTTTCCGTCATTCTCTCATTGTCAAGTAGTATAAGACAACATTGCATCTGGATTAGCTGGGGTTTTGAAAAGATACAAGTTCACTGGTAAAGTTAAAACCCATGCAACTGTAAGTGATCAGTAAAATATTGGTTATTACTGTTTCTGTTTTTAAAACATTTCAATTCACAGTTTGCTGCATCATCTACATCAATCAGACACCTCATAATAGTTGATTTGAGTTATCTTACGACTTGTTTTTGCAGCACCTTTGACACTGATGATTCATGGAAAGTTATTGTACATACGACAGAGGTGTTGGTGCTTTGTTCAACTTTGTTATATTTTATACTACTACTTGATAACATATTATGACACCTCTCACATGTCTGTGCACCTTGCCATGGTTCAGCTTTGCACATTTGCAAACACAAAGTAGGAATGTAGCATTTCACCAGAGTGGCACTCAGCCCAAGATCGCTGTTAATGCATGTGTATGGTGAGTGCTGCAGTGATACAGTGGTGTGTAAACTGCATTTAAGAATGATCACTAAATATTTACACTGTTGTGATTAACCTGGTGGCACACACTGAGTTGCTTGATGTATATTCTAAATAAAGCCCTGCTTGTAAGGCTTGATACATAAACACATTGACAAGTACAGTATGTTACTGCTGAACTGTGCACGGCTGACATTTGTCTTAATGATGAATGAAAGTCCTTCCTTCTAAAACACATGCATGAAATAACTCACCACGCCCTCCAGTCAGCTGAATGACAGCTTTTATAAGTAGGTCGTCTATGGAAATGCCAGCCTGTCAGTTTACATCAATACATGCAAAACATAGTCAGCAGCCTGTGTCCAAAGTCAGATGGGCCCTGGTTATTTACCCAACACTGAATGTTGATAGTCATAATGCCTTGTTGGTCTATCAGATACGCTGTCTTCTGTGATCTTTGTTGATATTTTTCTGGACTTCTTCCTTTCTGTAATTTATTATTATGTATATATTCAGTATCACAACTTTTTTCAAAAATACAATGTGCAGAGTTTTGAAAAGCTTATTCTGTAATCACATTCACTATTTCCTTTTTATAGTGTTAATGTCTATGTTAAATAAATAAATCTGAAATACTACCTTCTTCTCATGCTAATATATCTCTTGTTGCTCCCCTAGACTCCACGGGGCCCATGAGCACACACCAGCACCCTCCTCCGATGATGGTTGGACACCCGTCGGTCATCAGCACGTCCAGGCCCCTGCCTTCCCCCATGTCCGCCTTAGGTTCCCCCATGAACGGCTTGGCTTCACCCTACCCTGTCATCACCTCCTCTTTAGGGTCACCCTCTATGTCTCTGCCCTCGACACCCAACATGAACTTCGGACCACTCAGCAGTCCACAGGTGAGAATGCCATAGAATCAAATTGTTTATCACAAGAAATCGCTGACAATTAATCAATCATAGAATTTATTTCAGTAATGTGATAATCATTCATTGCAATAATAATCATTTATTTGCACCTCACTGCCCTCTGGACATAACAGTGAAATTATACACTAGTTTATATTTAGAATAGGTTCACAATAAAATCTACTGTTTAGATTCTAAACCTGCATTTTAAGGACTTGTTAGGCTTATATAGTTTTTATTATCATATTATAAATCACAATTACACATTGTGCACAATTAAGTTTGCTTAATTAACAAACTGCTGCATTTGTTTTTCTTTGAATAGATACTACCATTTACAGATGACATTTTTAAAATTCACTATAGTGGTGCACATTATTTATAGTTTATAGTTTTGACTAAGTCTGCATGCTCCTCTGTCACGTTCTTATCTTGATCATGTGGTACCGTTTTGGAATCTTGGGCTGTGGGCACGAAATTGAAGGTTAGGCGTATCCGATATGTTTCTGTGACAGGCTTCGGTTTTCCCCTCTCTCTTCTACCCTCCCAGCGACCTTTAAACTTCTCACGTAAAGGTCGTCCATAAGTTGTGTTACTGCTGTCATGCAAAGACACACTAATCTCCTTTATAGGCTTCCAGTATTTTATTATAGTCAGTTTTCTAAGTTAGGTTTCTTATTTTTCTTTCTTAATTTTGTTAGTATAATTTGCTTATGTGATTTTAGTATTACAACTCAAGGTTATGGAGGTCATCCGTTGTCCATCATATCAAACACAGCAACGCAAATGTTTTAGGCATGTGATAAAAATACAATAAGCCAGTGACGCTTCCAACATAATGCAAACCAAGTAAGACATGATTGAGTGTTGTGTGTATCTGAATGGATGTTCCAAGATTTATACAGAATCTTACCACGTTTTGTATCATTGTTGACATTATAAACCCATTACCTTGGTTTTTAGTAACTATTTCTTAACTAGCCAGGTACATACAGTAAGGTACCTTGTTCATAGCGAATCATTTCTCTGTGTTTTTGCAGACAAACCAATCACAATTCATTTACTAGCCACTGCGGTGTAAGTTTTCTTGTCTGTGTCATGTAATGTTATCTCTTTGCTAACAACAATTGTGTGTGCCAGAATCTTTGAGCATTAACTCTGCCTGGGATTAGCATGAAAAGATGTGGGTGGCCTATGTACATGATACCTTTCAAAAATGTGCACAAGTTGATTTCGAAGGCACCTAGTTGGATTTTTTAGATTACGATTTAGATTTTTTGGATTACGTGTTTTTCTGAATGCTCACTTTCCTTTTTACTGCCTCTTTTACTGTACAAAGTGTACAACAATGGTGAAATACTGAGCTAATGGAGATGCTTTTCTTTAAGTGGTTTGTCTAAAATTCTATAAGCCCAGAGGGATCAAGGCAGTCGTGGTTACATAGAGAAATTGATGCCAACACATGTGCTTCAAAGGCTGGATCCAGGCCAGTGCCACAGGGCGGTCTGCAGACGACATACAGTACAGTGCTTCTATGATAATATAGATTGTATCTTTGGGGTCATTCAGGGGTTCGGTGCAGCCTTTTCACTGCAGTGTCCTGGTCATTTTATCACGTGGCATCTTCTACTTCAAGGGTGAAATGAAGTTTATTGGCAATCAGCATTTTTGGCCAGCTGAAGTATATAGACTATATCAATTTACATTAATGTAACAATCCCTGCTAACTCAAGAATGTGAACTCAAAGGACATACAGTACTGTGCAAATATTTTAAGGTTTAAAAACATGCTGTTGGATAAATAGCTTTCAGAAATGTTTATTTAGTTTATTGTGAACAGTACAAAATGCAAAGTGAGCGTTCAGAAGAAACATGTAAATCCAATCATGCAACCACACTTGAATTCATTTTTAAGGACCTCTTCCAACCATTTCATGGTTATTTTCATCTCTTCATATTAATCCAACACAAATAAACACTGAAGTTAATTATTTTAAAAACATGGCTACTTTACTCAGTTTCTAAACCTGCCTTGTCTAACACATGCACTGTATCTGGATATTACATTAAGTCTATATCAACCCTAACCTGCAAAAGCCAGATCGATGTGTAGCCCTCTGCTTCAGAGTGCTGCACATCGATCTGGAACTTCTCCATAGACAAATCTCTGGAAACATGGCCGCTCAGGAGAGAGCTGATTGGCTAAACGCAACACAACAACAGCTATGATGTAGCCAAACAAGGAACTGCTAAATTCGTAAATGAATTTAATAAATTATCGCTGGGTGATTTTTAATGTTTTTGTAAAACTATAGCAGCATACATTACATTTTTCAGCGTTAGCATGTTGCTAATACGCTTTAATAAAGGCTTGTTGTTGTCGGCAAAGCTAAAGCCCGACCACTCACGGCAAATAGAGCTACGTGATTGGTCCGCACCACCAATGGTGTTCTGTCGGACCAAGTGAATGGGAGCGGTAGAAGGTGGATTTCTGTGAGGTTGGGTTGCAGGGTTTGGGAAACCTTGCGAAAATCCAGCTTGCAGGGCAAGGTTATCAACCCCTTATACTGTAGACATCAAATCCTAAAAAATGCTTGATACATCAATAATCTATAGATAGTGCTTGTTCATTACTGCATGTTGTAACCTTGTAAACTTGTATGGTGGATTAAAACTGTTTTAATCCACCACATCCCTAGTTTCGGTACATGTGTGAAATTAATTATTTGTGAATACTGTGAGATCAAGTATGTTGGAGAGGAATAAGCACCTTCTTCTGACTCAACAAGAGAGTAAACACAGGCCGCATGCTCATTCGAGTGTGAAAACACAGGAGCACAAAGCTATGTCTTGTATACTGTCTGCGTCTTGTAGTGTTAGGTCATAGCCCAGAGTTCAGGCTAAAGCTAAGTTTATATTTAAAAGAGAGAAAGTACATCATAAATAAATGACAGGAAGTGCCCAAGGCAACGGGGAGGAGGATGCCATATATGTCACTGTGCATCAAATATATAGGACGAGGGACCATATGTAGGTCATGCCTGTTGTTTTTCAGCTGGAGTGCAGATGTTTGCACATAAACAAGCTACCAAATTCACAACACGTGCATGAACCAAGCCTGGCTTTCATCGCTCAGCTAGAGGTCAAAGAGCACCAAAATGATAAGAAAACAAAAAGAAATGTAGAAGTCAGCTGAAACAGCTTGTTGCACTTTGAATATTTTGTCTTCACATCTTTTGCACAATATGCTTCATTAACAACACTAAGTGGTGGGGTCCCGGTAGTTTAAACTCAAAGGGTCATTCACACCTTGACATCTCCAGGGGACTTCTATGAGGTCTTGTCCTGTATGTGATGGACATATGAGGTTAATGCAGCCGGTCATTTTAAGCAGAGAGGAAATATTTGTTATTTGATGTTGCAATACATTTTCTGTAATTCTTAGAAGAAATGTGCACATAACTAATATGTTTATGAAAATTGTCATCTACTCTTATAATTGGACACTCCTGATCTTGAGCGCCATCTGCTGTCTATTTGTGGGAGATACGTGTCATTCCCACGTGACTGCCATCAAATGCCTTTCCCTGACAACAAACATGAAAAAACCTGTGTGACAAGCCTCAGACACCAAACTCAGCCCTGCCCATTCACCAAGCATGTGAACCACTTTCACAGTGAAATGTGTGGGAGGGGACAAGGAGAAAAGAGATGCTTGGGGTGTGGAAGACAACATGACACAATAGAGGAAGTGAGCGTGTCATGAGACCGATGAGCGACTTTTGACTCTTACTGGTCTCTGTTTCCTTGTCTTTTGTTTTCTCTTTCGTTTATTCAAGTTCATCTTTTTGGTTAAGCCTTTCTTCCTTCCTGTCATCCTCAGATGAACTCTATGAACAGTGTTAGCAGCTCGGAGGACATCAAGCCTCCGCCTGGCCTACAGAACCTGGGTAACATTAACTACCAATGTACGAGCCCCGGGGGCATGTCAAAGCACATCTGTGCTATCTGTGGAGACCGTTCCTCAGGTAAGGTTATATCAGGGCACATGTGTGTGTTCAATATAGTTATCCATACAATTAGACTTCATAGTGGTTATAAAAGCATAATTACATCCATCACTATAGTGTAATGTTTAATATGTTCTTATGAATGCTATACGTGCCTGCTGGCACAAAGGTGATTAAACATTCCCTGAATGTTTTTTTCAGGGAAACACTATGGTGTATACAGCTGTGAGGGATGCAAGGGCTTCTTCAAAAGAACAGTTCGAAAAGACCTGACCTACACGTGTCGAGACAACAAAGAGTGCCTGATCGACAAACGCCAGCGAAACCGCTGCCAATACTGTCGCTACCAGAAGTGCCTGGCCATGGGGATGAAGAGAGAAGGTGTGTGTGAGTCACTTACTACAATCTAACTACAGAGAATCCAACACTAGACAACTTAAGACAGAAATACAGTACATTATGTTAGCTGGTATTTTGCATTTTTCCATTTAACAATGAATAAATCACGCTTATTCACATCACGTCATTAAGACCCACTCTAGTCTGTCAGAACCAGCTGGGCTTAAAGATCATAAGAGGTGGCTCTCTGCAGGCTAGCAAACCCACACTAGGCTGTGCAGTATGCACCAGATTTGAATGGAAATGTTATGATAAGACTAAAAATGAAATTTGCAGAGATACAATACCTGCGAGTTTTGTGAAAATAAGTTAACATGTATCTGCCCCCGGATCCAAAAAGTGGGTTAATCTATTTGGTTAGAACTGCGATATCTAAAAACTTTGCTTCTGTTCTGGTTTCAAAAGTAGCTTAATTGCAAGAAGGTGTGTGTAATTATGGTGGTATATTCATGTTAAGAAGAAATTGTGACTGTCAATAAGAATTATTAAATTAAATAATCAATTAAAAAGATGGTGGTGGTTGGAAAGGCTGTTAATGCGCACAGTGGCAGGCACATCTCTGTCAGTGTGACTAAAGCGCTTTGTATCTTGAAAGCCGCTATAGTAGTGTAAGCCATTATTATTCTTCACATTTGACTGTCAATTCAACAAATATTTTATAAATCAGTACATATTCAGTGGTTGTAGTTGCACTTTCCAATCAGACATCTAGTGAATGCTTTTGTTTTTGTGATTGTGTGCAGCGGTGCAAGAAGAAAGACAGCGTGGGAAAGAGCGGGGTGACAATGAGGTGGAGTCTACAAGCAGCTTCAACGAGGAAATGCCTGTGGACAAGATCCTGGACGCTGAACTGGCCGTGGAGCCCAAAACTGAAACATACACTGATGGAAGCCCAGGCAACTCGGTACAACTTTAAACCTGCTCTTAATTAGATAGAGTTTGAATAATGGAGTGCTTACCCCCCTCTGCTTCCAGAAGTAAATTTTCTATTCATTTTACCCATAGACTTAGAGCTAATCAGCTATGGTGTAACTAATTTTAATATAAAAACTCAGCAAAAAACATTAAAAGCTTTGCCTTTTTAAAACTTTCAGATATTGTTTTTGATTGAAAATAAGAGCACTATGATTGTGAGTTACCCCATAGTTCATTAGCCTCCAGCAATCTTTTAAACTCTTAAAATATGGATTTAACAAAAAGTCTATGGGAAAAATTTATGGGAAATTTACTTCTGGGACCAGAGTGTGTTTATGTAATGTTTTAATAGTTGATGATTTTTCTCTCCAGACCAACGACCCTGTTACTAATATTTGCCAAGCAGCCGACAAGCAGCTCTTCACTTTGGTGGAGTGGGCCAAGAGGATCCCACACTTCTCTGAACTTCCTCTTGACGACCAAGTCATTTTACTACGTGCAGGTATTTTATAACAATGACAAATGCTCACAATAGAAAGCATATTGTAATAAAAATACAGCAAAACAGATTAATCAAATCTAACACTTCTACAACGGGATTTAATGTTACTGTTTTTTCACCCTCCAGGCTGGAATGAGCTGCTTATAGCTTCGTTCTCACATCGCTCAGTCACTGTGAAAGATGGCATCCTCCTCGCTACAGGCCTCCACGTCCACAGAAGTAGTGCCCACAGTGCCGGAGTGGGCTCTATCTTTGACAGGTAAATGCTAATTATATCAACAAAACAAACAGATTTTGACTTTTTCAAGTTGTCAACTCCCAAATGTCAACTTCCAAATGTTTTATTTTTAATACAGAGTTTTGACAGAGCTAGTTTCGAAAATGAAAGATATGCAGATGGACAAGACAGAGCTGGGCTGTCTACGAGCCATTGTCCTCTTCAACCCAGGTCTGTGGACATTCTTTTATTTTGATTGTTTCAAAATATGCACGCTTTTGTCTCAACACCTGATACTAATGCTTTAAAATGATTATATTTACAGATGCAAAAGGTCTGTCAAATCCATCTGAAGTAGAAGCACTGAGAGAAAAGGTCTATGCTTCATTAGAGTCATATACAAAGCAGAAATATCCTGATCAGCCTGGCAGGTACATTGTCAAACCTTCATCACCATAAGAATCACCCAGCTCCACTGTTAAACTAAATGGTGTTTTACATTGATTTTGTCAGGTTTGCGAAGCTTTTGCTGCGTCTTCCTGCACTGCGGTCCATTGGCCTTAAATGTCTGGAGCACTTGTTCTTCTTCAAGCTGATTGGAGATACACCTATTGACACTTTCCTGATGGAGATGCTTGAAGCACCACATCAGATCACATGACACCAGCCTCCCCTCCCCCTTGTACATACCCCCACGTCACTGAGATGAAGATGAAAGACTAAACTGTAAAGCGGCATATTTTGTACCATGCAAAGTAACTGTAATTAAACTTGAATACAAAGTATTATGAGAGTTGGGTAAGTCAAGACAGGATTGAGTACACTGTCAAAAAGACTAGACTTGTCAGCAGGAGTTGTAAATAGATGTTTTCAGGTGCATTTTTGAAGCAACCCAATGCAATTTGAAAATAATACTATTTTACTGAGTGAAATTGTATAAATCCATACATTAATTTCTAAAACCACATCTGTGAATTCGTACAGAATAAAGTTATTTGAATTGTTAAGTGTGTCATGTCAGTGCCTTGTTTATTACAAAAAGTCTTGATACATAATATTTCACATAAGTATTTACTTGACTTGACATGAATCAATATGCGCATGACAAAAATGTGGCTTCAGGATGTCACATATCCTGCATCTTTTTTCCTGGCCACTAGATGGCGGGACAAGAGCAGGTCTACAATTTGTGTGGCGCGCATCAAATCCTTTAAATGAGTTAAATGAAGTTACTATAGCTAAAACAAACAATAAAAAATATATATAGTTCTAATTATATAATAGAGACAATTAACCAATAAACACAAGTTTTTATTTAAATAAGCTACTTAATGTTTAGTTAGGAGCACAGACAGACACTTTGGCTGTGGCATGAATTATATCAGTTAACTAGTTAAACAAAAGCGAAGAAAAACATGCACCTAATGTGACTCATCATTCACCAAACCGTTCTTAGATGACAAGAGGAAGATCCTTAAATACTAGGCTCCGCTGAACCCACACGATAAACACAAATCCATTGCATTTCCCCCAAATCTAGACTAATATTAAAATCCAAATGGCTCAATGGCTTTTTCTGGTCGTGGTCTATGTTGTGACATGACGTGGTGAGAGAGACAACAGTGAAGCCGGAGGAGACACAAAGGCCGACGCACAGCAGTGAGGAAGGGGCACCTGCACCTGCACAGTGAGGACCTGCACACGGACAGGCTCCCTCCGTCTCACTTCACACTCAAGCAGTGTTGAGATAAACAGTCGATCACAGTGGGCTCTGGGGTGAACGATCAGAGGAACTTTTTTGCGCTGCTTTACAACAACAGAGCGACTCAGCCCGAGGAGATGCTGTGAGAAAAGCCGCGCTTCGGAACTAAACTTTCTTCAGGGGAACTTTTACAGGTAGGACTTTTGACTCACTCGATTTGTTTCTGAAAAACTACAGCGTGCATTCATCATAAAATTCAAAAACATTTCATTATAAGGCTGACTCAATTGAAATAGCTATTTAAAAATTCTGTTGATTAAACTTTAAACTTTTAGATAAGAAAAATATTGGCTACGTAAAATCACTAACGTAACTTTTATTTGTGACTTAATTGAACGTAAGAACTGCATATGTTATGCATCTTCATAATGTGGCCGACAGAAAATATTGTAGACCTTTTCAAGTCAACATCGTCGTAAATGTTTGCAGCCATGGGCGAGAGGGCAGTATGTGCGGGATGTCAGAGAGCCATCACGGACCGTTTCCTGCTCAGAGTCACTGACGGCCTCTGGCACGAGCGATGTGTACGCTGCTCCGCGTGTGGAGACGCGCTGACCAACTCCTGCTTCCTGCGTGACCGCAAACTCTACTGCAAGAAGGACTACGCACTGTGAGTTACTCTGTTGTTAGATGTATTTAATATTAAAAGACCGACTTTAATTGTTGGTTTCATTTTAAAAAGTTACAAATATAGAAAAGGAATTAAAGTTAGAGCTTTTACCAAGTGTTAAGTTATTG
>JAVQKG010343082.1:0-13035 GCA_036025885.1 Hypseleotris bucephala | reverse complement strand
GTGTAAACTAGAACTGAGGGAGTTTACTGGGACTAAACCAGGTCTACACAAGAGCAACTTGTACTTGGTCTAAAGCTGGTCTAAACATGGACTGATGTTCTTCTGGGATGAAAACCAGTCATATGTGAACAATATATTAAATATTAATGAATGTGAATCCCTATAGAACACCAGCCTACATTGAGAGGAGTTTAGAAAGATTTCCTTGGCCTAATCCCAGAGTCAAAATATTTGTCTTTCAAGTCTAAATATAGTTAGAATTTATATTTCCAACTGTTATGCCACTTCATTGCAGAGATACCAGGGTCATCAGATGCATACTTCGATCTGCCAGTTCATATGATGTGTATTTTCAGACAATGTTTTGAAGCCACTTATCCTTAGTGACTTAAAGTTTTCTATTAGTATCTTTTAAACCTAATTACTATATAAAAACTTAGCAGAAACTTAGTCATACTTTAATTTTGAATTAAGATAAAGTATGTAGTGTGACTTTTTATTGATCTGATATGCAACTAAACTTGTTTACGATTAAGTTTGATGTCTAATCTAGGAGTCACTATTTCCATAGTTATTATAGGTATAAAAATCGACTTCATAATTTTTATGGAAGTTAAAGGACACTTTATTGCACTGGTGTAGTAGAAGGCAGTGTGCCATGTTATTTTTTGGTGACCAGCTGGAATAATGACAGATGGTTTGCCCTCCTGCCTCTCAGCAATTAGGGTATGGGGTCTCTTTTGTGAAAGAAAGAGTTTCCTAGTGTACCCCACCTCAAGCCCATAATTGCTGACAATATCCTCCCTCTTGTACAGACCCTCCCCTCTCTTGTATGAGTGAGTATTATTTTAAGGTGGTCCCTCCTCTGTCTGTCCCATTGGTTTGTCTTTTGTGGGATGTGTCTTTGTTTGACTTTTGGATGTTTGAGCTTGGCTCCTGCTCTTTCTGCTGCTGAGGTCGGAGGCAGAGGACGCAACTGCTTTTAATCAAAAACAGAACATTTATTCAGATAATTCAAAATGTCGCTCACTGTTGCAGGTAAGAATGGACTGAGCATGGAAGGGGTTAGGTTTGGATTTAGCTCAAAATGTATGTGTTTCTTATATCAGTGTACAGTATTCATTTTATTTACTATTTGATTTTTTTTACATCATTTGTTTGAACTTGTTTGAAAAAGAGATGATATGAAATGGTGCTTACATCAGAAGAAAAAAAGACAAACATCTCTACTGGTTACTTCAAAATTCAGTCAGTTGAGTAGCAATCGACTGGTTTACTTTGACTGTACTTTGTGCCAAAACGGCATTTTACCCAAGACTTTACCAGAGGGGTAAATAGACTAAAGGTAGACAGCAATATACCATTCTCTCTTTAGTATTGGTAAAACTTAAATGAATTGCTATTTATGTACTGTAAATGTATTGCTATTTATTTAATTATGCACCTAATGATACTGATAGTTGTTTTTTGTTATACAAAAAATACAAAAAATGCTTTTACTCAAATTTGGGAATTATTATTAAGTAACAGTGCTTCCACTTCAGTGGTTCTGGTCATTTCAGTTAAAGTGGTGACTAATCTATTTGAATTGTCTCCACTTTAACTTTTTCAAGGCAGTTCAACCAAGGGACATGTTTGTTCAGCCACTCTAAAAAGTCATCTGTAAATAGTCCATACAATACAGACAGTTTTGTGCATATTTACATTTAAAAAGTTACTGTAGGACTGGAGGTTACCACTTTTGACACATATTGACCACTGCAGACTGGAAACACTAAACAATAGCTGCAATTTTGTTGATGTTCTGAATCGGTTGTCTAGACATCACTATTTTTTCCTGCTTCTAACACCATCATTTTGACACAAATGTTGACTTGCTCCTAATACATCCCACCCACTAACAGGTGTGTTGATAAAGATATGACCTGTCAGTTGTCATAATGGTTTACCTGATTGTTGATTGAATGTAATCTTTGTATTTCAGATCTGACGAGTGGAGCCATGACAGAGTTCCAGGAGAAGCTGAGGCAGCAGCATGAGGAGTCCATGCACCGGGAGCTGGAGGGTCTATTAGGCACGGCTGAGAAGACTGAGGCAGAGGTCAGGACACCAGGGGGCGCTACAGAGGCTCACAGGGGTCAAGGGAGGGCCAATATAACACAAACTACAAATAACAAAGACAAACAATGAACTCTAACACATATAATCCTCCGTTTTCAAACAACAAGTTAGCCAAGACAGTTTTAAATGGAAAAATGACTAGCTGATTAGGGCTGTGTATTGGCATAAATCAGGCAATATGATGTGTATCACAATACAGTAAATATAGATACACTGTTTGATTATTTGCAAATAACAACACAATAAATGTGTTTAAGGATTTTTAAAAATTGAATAGTGAATTGAAAAAAAAATATTGTAAGCGAGCGCAACATTTCCATTTGAGACTTGACAGATTTTTTTTTTCTGTTGTAACCCCCACCTGCTTCGAGGTTGATCCAAAAATAGTTGAGTTACTGAAGCTTATTTTCTCCTTTTTTGGTCCATTCTCAGTAAAGTGTAAAGTCACTTAAATCACCCTCCACCTTGCAGAGAGTGATTCTGATTCTTGGTTTAAAAGTTTTGTCTGTCTGTGTCTAGATATATCAGCTGTACCTATTCAAGTGGCAAATATTGACAAATGAAGCCAAAATTGTGCTATGATCTTACTTTAAATTTGTACTGAAGAGTTGGTTCACGTTTGCATTCACTGCCCTTTAGCCAGCCTCCCTGAAAGACACTGTTTGTAGAGTTTTGAAACAAGAGGTGAATGAACTGAATGCTTTTAACCACATCTATGTTGAAACTGCTGATAATTTGCAAAACTAGTGGATTGGCCTGCAAAATAATTTTTTGTCTAAGTGAAAATTGTATTGTGTGACATTACCTATCACAGATTATAGGATGTCATTTAGTTTCAAGTGTCAGTTGCTTCTTGCCGCTGCTCTGCTTATTCTGTGGGGCTTTATAAAGTACAAATATAAACCTCTCAAGTTGGATTGTATTAAAAACTCAATTTCCAGTCACTTTGTTGAAGTTTTTACCTGAATCTTTATGTGACACTAGTGATCCGACAATAGCCTCATTACTTCATCATCATTTGTGCCACTGATTGTTTTGTCTGTTGCAGATCTCAAGAAAAGATTTTGATGGATTCAAGAAGCTGTTCCACAGGTTTCTTCAGGTCAAAGGTCCGTCTATAGACTGGGCCAAGATCAGCCGGCCTCCAGAGGAATCAGTAAGTACAATTTAATTACACACATATTACAGAATTAATTGAATAATATGGACTTTGATACAGCAGTAGAAGTGTGCCATGCAGACATACACAGTTTGGTACATGCCTCTCCTCTCTCTGACCTGAGGTTGAATGCTGCAGTAGTCGAATATATTTAGCCCTGACCTTCACCAAAGTTTATTTCTGGAGGGGTTTGTGAAAGAGAAATGTCACACGATGTCGTCTGTTCGTCGCTTAGATCAGGTTTCAATCAGCTGGAAGATCACGAGGCAGATTTTAAACACACGTAAATTACTATGAACACATAGAACTAACTTGAGCGTCTACAACTGCATAACTCCTATCAGTGCAAGTGTGCGTTCTCTGTAGAGGAAAGTGAGAGTAAACAGGTATAAAACAGGACTATTTTAGGATTAAAGCAGAATTAAACAGGGACAACAAAGACCAAACCAGGTCTAAACTACACACCAGGGCTAAATCAAGACTAAAGGACTGAACCAGGACTACCCCATAACTATTAGTTTAAAACCAGGAAGAAAGGACTAAAACAGGACTAAAAGACTAAGAGAAAGAGATGTAAACATACAATTATGAAAACAATAAACATGCAAACAAAAGCACTGTACCCTCAATGTGGTAGGAAAAACAGAAACCTCAGGGAGAACCAACTTAAACAGTGATCCACTCCCAGGACAGACAGGCTAAAGATGTGTCCGGGTATGATGAATGTAGAGTAATGAATTAGCTGCAGTGGTCAGTATAAACTACAAGTCTCTAAGGGAGCAACAATGTACCAAATAAAGTGGCCACTGAATATACAGTATCTTGATATTTTTATATTGTTTGTTTCAGATCCAGCCGTACGACAGGATCAGATCCAAAGGCCTACCTGAGAACATAGCTGCCTCTCTGAATAAGCTGGTGGTGGTGAAGTTGAATGGAGGCCTGGGCACCAGTATGGGCTGTAAGGGTCCCAAGAGTCTCATCAGTGTCCGCAACGAAAACACCTTCCTAGACCTCACTGTGCAGCAGATAGAGGTCAGTAACACACACACAGGGCATTCACATCACTACGTACAGTCATGTTTAGTTAAAGACATGCTGTTGAAAAATTACTATGTTGGGTTTTCAAAGTCATTTTAGAGACAGGTTAGAGCCTGTTTAAAATCCTGATATTTATTCAATATTTGATTCCAATAAAAGAGCAGAAAAAATATTCTATACTATTTTAATAGCAGTTTTTGCCAGTTGACATTTTAGTCTTTAATCCTGTTTTAGATATTAAAAGTGTCTCGCATTGCAAAGACGTCAAGCAAATAATTAATATGCTTGAATGATGTATAATTTGCACATTTGTTTTTCATTTTCATTTTAACTACTTTTTCTTGAGTACAAAGTAAGGCTAGTCTACCCACATCTGGTTTAAATTGTTTAGCTGTTCAGCTGCAGTAGTTTGTCATCACTAAAGTTATGTTATAAATTGTTGTCAAATTCATCAATAGATCTACAGTATAATTCTTCTGTATTGATCCAATGCCAATGTTTGTTTTTTTTACAATTTGTCATCCCTGGCTGTAGCACATTCATATGTCAGATGCTAGTGTTTGCTGTTGTTTTTGTAGCACTTAAATAAAACATACCATGCTGACGTGCCTCTAGTCCTGATGAACTCCTTCAACACGGACGAAGACACAAAGAAGATCCTCCAGAAATACAAGCACCATCAAGTCAAGATCCACACATTCAACCAGAGCAGGTCAGAGCAGCAAGCAATGACATTATTATTAAGACTGGTTTAGACCTTAGTTAGTCCTGGTTTAATTGTGGCTTAAAGACCTTGCTTACTTCCTGTTTAAAAACATGCATATGTAATAAGTGGGCATATGAGTACACAGTACCAGTCAAATGTTTGGACTTTGAATTTTGAACAGTTTAATAAATTAGCATAACAGAAGCAGTGTCGCCAGAGCACATTTGTATGGGATGATGTTAAACCTATACAGTGACTTGAAGAGTTTTTTTGTTTTTATGTAACCTCACATTTTGATTAATTCTATATGGGTAATACTGCACTCACAATAACGTTTTATATTCTGCAACATGGAAATATGATCTATCTACATGAGGTGTCAAAATTGTGTTCAAATGGCAAGGTCCCATTTGGATATAGTGACATTAAGAGGATGGGTTCAGCATGTCCCATAGGAAATATTTACCCATTCAGCAAAGAGTAAAAAATATAATTTGTTTGTTTTAGGGTGTACTTTTACCTCTTTAGCCCTAAGCTTTATGTAGCTTTATTTTTCTATTCAATCTAGATACTGGGCTGAAAGTTGTTCTGCACCTCCAAATTAGGGCTGGGATACTAAGACTTTGTCACATTGCGATACTATCAGGACATGGTATCTAAATGTAACTGTTGTAACTTATGCTATTGACTAAGCAATTAATTTTGCTAAAATATAAAGTAAAAATATCAGGTAGTGCAGCGTTAAGTTTTAGTCCTGATTTAGTTACCCCTGATCCTAAATTGTGGAACCAACATACTCTTGTCTTCTGCAGATATCCTCGTATAAATAAAGAGTCCCTGTTGCCCGTTGCCAAAAGTATGGGTCCTGGCGGTGACAGTGAGGCGTGGTACCCTCCGGGACATGGAGACATCTACGCCAGCTTCTCTAACTCTGGACTGTTGGACAAGCTGCTGTCTGAGGGGAAAGAGTACATCTTTGTGTCAAACATTGACAATTTAGGAGCCACTGTAGACCTGTTTATCCTGCACCATCTGATGAGCCAGCCCCAAGACAAGAGGTGTGAGTTCATCATGGAGGTGACAGACAAGACACGGGCCGATGTGAAGGTATGTGGATGGACTTGAAAATGTGTGGGGGAAATTACATATAAAACAGCTAACTTTTTATTTGTCCTGTAAAATTGTAAACAGAAGTTGCCGGTGGTTACTGATTTTGTGGATAAAGCCATCCAACTAATGTTATACTGTACAAAGGTGAAACCTGGTACATAATCTGCATTAAAGTGCATTTAAAATTTTATAATTTTATAATTTTAAATATTTTTAAATTAATTTGTTTACAACTAGATTAGCATTTCTTTAACACGGGAGAAAGTAAAGCATTTGTTTTTCTGTTATTTCAGGGTGGTACACTGATTGAGTACGAGGACCGCCTGCGTCTTTTGGAGATCGCTCAGGTCCCGAAAGCTCACGTCGACGAGTTCAAATCAGTCACAAAATTTAAAATCTTCAACACCAACAACCTGTGGATCTCTCTCCCCGCCATTAAACGAGTCCACGAGACCAACGCACTGGACCTGGAGATCATCGTCAATCCAAAAGTAGGTCTCGGGTTAAACCTGGTTTAATTAAATAAATAACAGTTCTGGTTCACTCTTGGTTTATTCATAGTTCTTTTCTGAGTTTTGGTCAGTTGGTCTTTATTCAGGCCTGTTGTCTTGTAATATCCCTTGGTTTAGTCCTAGTGACTGTAACATTATCCTGTTTTGTTTTTTTTTATTGAAAAAGCGGGAGTAGATGAATGAGTTTTCAAAACCTAGATCTAAAATAATTGATCAAACTTTATTTGATAAACGTTATGTATCTATGTTTAGGCCTTAGTGAGTTCAAGATTTAATTATTTCTTAACCAAACATTGTTTTTGGATTTTTTTTTTTCCAGCACAAACAATCTTAGGCCTTTTTTAGACATAATTTCAAAGTCTCCAGTAGATTTTTATTATGTTATTTATTGGTGCATCAGTTATTTATGTTTTTCTCCCTGTCTGTAGACGCTGGAAGGTGGTCTGAATGTGATCCAGTTGGAGACAGCGGTGGGAGCGGCAATTAAGAGTTTTAAAAACGCGCTGGGAGTGAACGTACCTCGCAGTCGGTTCCTCCCTGTGAAGACCTCCTCGGATCTGCTGCTGGTCATGTCCAACCTCTACAGTCTGGAGGCCGGCTCTCTGACCATGAGCAAGAAGAGAGAGTTCCCCACCACACCACACGTCAAACTGGGCAGCTCATTCACCAAGGTATGGGACATGGAGGCAAATAAATAACATTATATAGGATATAATGACATTACACATACCACTTTTGAAGGTTAACTTTAGGGAAAATGTCTCATCTCTTGTAAAGATCTACCTAAGAAACAGTGGTGCAAGAACATGGAAATGGATACATCAACATTTGTTTCTGCTATAACTGTAACTGACCACTAGATGTTACTTGTAGCCCACTAATCAGACTTTGAAGCTTAAAACTTTTCAAGAAAAAGCCTAAGCATAAACCTAAAGCTTGGACCTATAAATAAAGTTGCAGATTAGTGTATAATGAAGTAATTAAATGTTACTTTCAAGGCTAGTGTCTGTGAAGTTACATATCAGTAAAAAGTGGAATTTTTGTTTTATTCTTATTAAGAGTTTTTACATGCTCATAAAGATTCAACAAATGTCAAATTAAATCTACAATTTCAGTGGCAATGGCTTAGGTGGTAGAGCTAATTGTTGTAAAGTTGGGGGTTTGATTCTTGCTCCAACCCAGCTCAGACTGCCCATGTGTCTTGGACATGACACTTCACAATTCTTCTTGTGAATGAACAATGCACTTGGCTTGATTAGCATTAGAAAATTCATAACAGCTAGTGCAAAAAATGGAAAAATATGCATGCAATAAGAAATAAAAAATGTGCTTGATATTAAAATCTGTGAACTGGTTGGTTCGATCTTAGTAATGCATGTTTCATACAGCTGAATTTATTTATTATTTTTATAGTATATTATTTTATTTATTATATGTATTAGTTTTAAGAAAGTGTTAATTTGTGTTGCAGGTTCAGGAGTATCTAAAGAGGTTTGAGAACATCCCCGACATGTTAGAGCTCGACCATCTCACTGTGTCCGGAGACGTCACCTTCGGAAAGAACGTATCACTAAAGGTACATACAATATAAGTACAATTCAATAAATATAGTAAATGAATATACTATGTGCTTAGTCTCTGATTTCCCTATGTTTTCCAGGGAACAGTGATCATCATTGCGAATCACGGCGACAGGATTGATATTCCGGCCGGAGCCATGCTGGAAAATAAGATAGTCTCCGGAAATCTGCGGATCCTGGACCATTGAGGCTTTTTGGAAAACTATGCAAAATGCTCTTTTATGCATGTACTATGCAACAAACTACAGCCATTCTTAGTACTACTGATGACAACTGCTGTTACAATCACTTCTGGTCAATCATGCAAGGATATTTTAGTCACAAATAATACATATTATCTGCATGTCCTCCCCATTTCACTTTGGGTTCTCTCCTCTTCCTCCAGTCATATTGTCCAGCATATCCCCTTAGGCCAATAGTTGTTAAGAAGATAAATGAAACAATCATGTAAATGGAATTATTGTATAAAGATCTTATGTCTCTAAATATTAGTAGTCCATAGATTATATGCAATTATATGCAAATAGATTAATATATTTTTGCACTTTCTACAATTATTTAATGGAGGTCAATCTTAGCAATTATGGGCCTGAGGCAGGGCACGATGATAGACATTATTTTGACAGAAATATTCACTAACTTGTGTTCATATATGACACTGAAAGTAAAAAACTACAAGCTAATGTTTTGAAAAAACTATGCATTAAACTGTCGCATTGTTTGTCAATAAAACAATGCTGGAACCAAAGACTTCTGTGTAGTACTTACACTGGAACGAAACCAGGTCTAAACCAAAAACTGGGGAGCTTTTACTGAGACTAATGGCCTTTCCCATTCAGTGGCTACACCCTCGCCCTACACCCTCCAGACTCGATTTGCGCGTGCCCGAGGAGGGGGAGTCTGTCTGAAATGCGGAGTGTGTAGAGGAGTATGTAGGTGGAGTGTGTTATTACTCCCTCAGCAGCGAGTGAGGTCCAGAACACCCTCAGACACCGTGTGTGAGTGTGGTCCCACGTGGAACCGCGTCAGACTAATTCAGTTCCGCGCTTCTCTTTAGTGATTCAAATCGTATTGTAGACATTTAATAAAGTCACGTAGATGTTTATAAAGAGACAAGGATATGGTACAAGATTACACCTTTCTTTGTCTTTAAATATGCCACATCAGCGAGAGAAGTTTGCCACATAAAATAAACCAAATAAACCCAGATGTGTATTTAATCCGCATATACTCGTGCGTGCCCACACGTGAGGTGGAGAAGCGAAGCACATTCATGTTAGAGGTGCATAAGACAGAGTTACTATTACTTTTATTTCTAAAAAATCAGACATTACAGCTGCGCTGCCGTGCACGCCCGCGCGCACCTCCACGGTAGCGCAGTTGTGACCCGCGTCAGGTTGAAGATGTTTAAACTCAAAGCACAGATGATCCGCGAAGAATGACAGGGTGATTTGGTGAAATAAACATCGGGCACAATTGTCACCAGTCCCTACATGAGGCACATACAGGGCTGAGCTGTTTTTATCCAGCATTTTGTCTAAACGCGTTGAATGGACTCTTTTACGCACCAAACTCAGCCCCTCTCTCTGTTTAACCTCCCTCTCTGAGCGGACCTTCACGTGAATACAGCTGTACAGTAATCAGATCCATCCACAAGTCAACGGGGCACACTACCCTCGCGTCTAACTCTTTCATCTTTCATTTTATATGAAATTGTACATAACATGCGTTCCTTGTGCCATCAAGCAGTTATAATAACTAAACCACTCGGCCATTGGACCTGTGCCATATAAAAAATACTGGTAATCATCCAGATGGGATCAGCCTAATTATGGACAGAAACTCCATGTACATGTTGTTGGCTATTTGTTGTTAAACTCCTGTGAAAGACAAAAGTAAAGATTTATTTGTCAGACTTGTGGCGTTTTCTCGATTAAACCAATATTTTCCACTTGTTTTAACTTTGAAAGCGGTGATTGAATGTTTTCTCTCCATCAAGGTCTATATAAGATATGTCATGGGGAGGCAGCGTTATCCTTTGCCAGCATAGAACCTGCTGGAATAAAAGAGATGAAGAAGGAGTGAGGGGAATGTCTCCGTTTCTCAAATGGAAGGATCCTCCGGAGCTCAACCACCACCTATAGGCCTAGTGGTCCTTCGGAGTGGTCTCCTCTGGAGAGTCCTCCTTGCGCTAAATGTGCCCCATTTGGAACAGGATTCAGAGGAGCTGAGGTGTCATGGCGGCATGTCACATGATCAAATCATTTATTTGAAGCAGAATTTATATAGGCTAACTAATAAAACTCTGCTCTGAACCTGCAAAACCTCTACACTAAAGTGATAACCTCCCAATGTAACTACTTCTTCTTATGATATTTCTGTATTTTACACAGAGGTCAATTTTTTATATATATATATTTTTTAATTTGTTGCTTACTGTTATTTCTGAGGTTACAGTTTGATTAACTTTGTACATGTTCAGTTATTTTATTTTTTTGCTTAGTTGTTTTTTATGATAGTATTATATTTTTATTAAAAATCCAGTTAGACACATGAGCAGATCTAATACAGTTGACCCCAAGGTCCTGAGTTCAAATCCCACTCATGACAATTTACCAAATGTCTCTCCTTAATTTCATGACAAGGCAACTCATTAATAAAAGTAAAAGGTAAAACAAAAACCACTAATGTTACCAACTACCAAAAAACACAACAAAAGAAGAAGAAGTGTATTGTGGGTAATTTGGGCGGAGGCTAGGCCCGGAGGATGCTCAGGTGCATCCTTCATGAGTTAGCCATGACTTAGCCAAAGGAAGGACACCAAGGATTCAAGGATTCAAGGATGTGAGCCATTTGGAACACCACTTGGCAGCGCTTTGATGACCTGGACCACTAGGTGGTGGTTTAGCTTTGGACGATCCTTCCATTTGAGAAACAGGGAGTGTTCACATTGTTTTAATCTGTACAATGTACATAAGCAGATCTAACCTTCATGTTTAATTCATTTTCAGGGTTGACTCTGGAAGGGCCTCCTTCTCCTTCATGGCCATATCTTGGAGACACAGTGACTCTGAGATGTGTCGGTGTTAATCTGAACAATGTCAACTTTTACAAAGACAGAAAACCTATGAAAGACGACACAAATCATACATTTATAAAAATCTCAGAATCCACAGTGGAGCTGACAATCAACTCAGTGACTGTATCAGATCAGGGTTCTTATAGGTGTCAGAGTATAAAGAACACTCAGTCCAATCAGAGACAACTGTGGGTAAGAGGTCAGTATTTTAAACAGAACACTGATCACTGCAGAATCATAAACTAGTGTTGACAGTTTTAGAGAAAATACTTGAGTTAATTCTTTAACTTTTTATTATTTCTTCTACAGCACACAGGCGCAAGTTTGAGGTGAAAATATCCAGCCACGTCATCCCAGTCCAGGGCAGTGTGACACTGACATGTGAAGTAGTTGGGCTAAATAATTATGAATGGATTAGACAAAAGTCTGCAGATGATTCTAAAACAGAAAACTTGAATATAACCAGCTCTGAGCTGAGCGTGTCTCGTGGAGGTGTGTACATGTGCAGAGGAAAGAATGAATTTATCGTCTCAGAACTAAGTAAACCTGTGACAATCAGGGAAACAGGTGAGTCCTGTACACAGACATTTACATTAAACAAAAACACTACAAAGATCTGAATGTAACCCTAAGCATATCTGCAATAGACTGTGACATGTCAGAATTTAACAGGTTTGTCTACAATAGTATTGATTATTATTATTTCAAATATTATGTTGAGTTTCAGACCTTGGTATATTTAAAATCTTGCTTACGGCACTGGCTGTATTTGTCTTGTCATTGGTATTAACGTGTTTGTGCACTGTGTGTAGTTACTTATTATTATAACCTCAGTGTCAAACAGAGCAGAGGTGGAGACTACAGATGCAGAGGACACAGTGAATCATAACAAAGAACAGTCAGAGTGTGTAATGTTAAAAAATTGAATATTTGGCAGCAAGAAGGTCACTAGGTCGAGCAGTGTGCAAAAAAGTGATATATTTACTAAACAATTAAAGATTATGTGACAGCAAAACCATCCTAGAACTTATAGAAACAGAAGAACACAAACTAATAAGTGCAGCCTCACAGCACTGCCGTTCCATTCTCCTCATCATGCTCCTTACATGGGGTGCCCCATTCACCCACCAGGAAGGCCCCAACAGGGAGGTTAAAGAGTGTCAAAGCCCAAAAACAAACAGGAAATCAGATCAAACTGATACAGAAATAAAAGACAGCCTAATTCAAACCTAGTTAAAGCAATGTAATAATCAAATTAGCAATACTCAAATAAGGCATGTAAATATGACAAAGAAACTCCGAACTCCCTTCAAACTCCTCCATAGTGTTGCTGCCCAACCCACTCAGCTGGCTGCTATCGGCTGATGGCTGCTACTTGCACCCCCAACAAACCTTAAACCAATTACAAAAAACAGTATTCTACCTAATCAATAAAAAAGTCGATCAATATAAGCATATAAGAAAAGAAGGCTCTGTAAAAGGGGGATACTGTGCCCCATTTATACATGCTCTGATTAGTTTGTTAGTTAGGCGCGGCACGGTGGCGCAGTGGACACTCTTGCCTCACAGCAAGAGGGTCCCGGGTTCGATTCCCGTACCGGGCAGTCAGGGCCCTTCTGTGTGGAGTTTGCATGTTCTCCCCGTGTCTGCGTAGGTTTCCTCCGGGCACTCCGGTTTCCCCTACCACCAAAAACATGTACAATAGGCTCCCCATTGGGGCCAGGACT